>OMKY01059230.1:0-14999 GCA_900302395.1 Bregmaceros cantori | reverse complement strand
GGGGTTCGCTACTACGAGCTAAAAGCCACTAGTGAAAATAAACATTGAGGCCAACAATCCGACGGGAGACGCAGACGGATGGGGGAGAGCGCCCCAAGCACAGAAGTAGGGGGGCTCACCATTAATTTTTATTGTCAAAGCTAATTAACTCTTTCACTGCCATGGTCCGTCCCCCAAATAAGGCACTTACTGCCAAATACATCAAGACACTTTTTTTTAGAGCGTAAACAACACACTTTACAAAGTAGAGAACTTTATTTCTTATTATCAATTAATTAGCCACTTAACTATTACATTGTTCATTTTCCCTGCATAGAATTGGACTATACAGTCCACATTTAATGACCAAACCTGTTGGTTTCAGATCCCTACACTTATAATTTCAGGATTCAATTTCAGATGGGCCCACCGTTCACTTTAGCTATCTATGCACGTGCCCGCGGGACGACGGCACAGAGTTGCTATAGCTACGCCCTGACCACATGGGGAGTCGGACATATCATGAAAAACCCGCGGGGATTAAAAGCAATCTCGGCGGTGGCAAGACTGTTTAAAAACACGAGTGGTGTTAAGAGATCGGCGCAACGCAGCTGTGCCCTTTCTTCCACGAAGCCTAGTCACAGTGTTTGCAAACATGCAGTGCCATCACTTACCACTTAGCACAAGTGGGTTTCCAACTGTACTGCAGGGTCTATGTTGGCAATGACCAGAGACGGGCAGTAACGCATTACATTTACTTCGTTACAATTTTTGTGTGTACTTTTTTTTACTTTGGGAGTACATTTTTCACAAGTTACTTTTTAATTTTACTCGAGTAAATTTGAGGTGAAAAAAAAAAACGACCTTTTACTGAGATGTCAGCAATTCCCTACTCGTTAAATTAACTTGGCCTTTAGCGACAACTGTTGCGAACTGTTGGCACATATGTTGGCCTCATATCTCTCTTCCTCTCTCGGGCGCTCTCTTTCAGGCGCTCTCTCTCTCGGGCGCCTTCTCCCTCCCTCTCCTTTTTTTTCCCTGAAAGTTACTCAGTGCTTTAGCTACTTAAGTAACTTTTTTGTGGCGTACTTTTTTACTTTTACTTGAGTAACTATTTGACTGACTACTTTTTACTTTTACTTGAGTCATATTTTGCTGAGGCAACAAGACTTTTACTTAAGTATTTTTTAGGGCTACTCCGTCCATATCTATACGCCCCAAAGACAAGCGGTGCAGAGCGGTCCCCTGTCCAATCTAATCGCCCGCACACTGTACATGGACCCCACGCCGCACACCAGCCGGCAGTGTGATCCACATGAAGCGGATCCTTGGCGGTGTATACTTTTGAATTTTATTGCAAATCAGATATGAATCTTATTCTTGATTGGGTTTTATTTTATCAATAACGGAAAGTAATCTAACTCGTTACATGCTTCAATCAGTAATCCAGTAACGTAATGGATTACTTTTTAAGATCAGTAACAAGTAATCTAATGGGATTACTGTTAAAAGTAACCCAACTGTGTCTCTCACACTTGGTGTGTGTGTGTGTGTATGTGTGTGTCACTAAGTCTGCTTCAGAGTCCATTTGAAAACTGCAGAAAGTGCTTGTTTCTAGCTGTTTCTATTCTTTAGTGGAGGTCTCCAGAACATGAGTGGTTATCGCTAAATAAAGCAGATTTCTGACAACATCCTGAATAAATGTGGTTGCAGTACCAATTTATATATGCTGCTTGCTGTATGCACGGCCCGCATACACCAATAAAAGCAAAAGAGTTAATTCATAACAATTACTTTGTTTAATCAATAATGTCCATTTAACATTTTGTATTCTCAGATATAATATCAAATTTCAACCATGATTGAATCAATTGGCGATTATCACATTTGTTGCCGATCGATTGTTGCAGCCCTTATAGTCATCTTGTGTTCACTATAACCCAAACAAACTCAAATTGTGTATATTTCTTGTACATGGAAACTTGGCAAATAAAGATGGTTCTGATTAATACTGTTTGAATGTACTGTTTTGTACAATTCTCAAACAAGACCATTTTTAATTTGCTAAGCCGTTAGAGCCTGCACTGGCCAGCATGGTTCAATTTGTACATTGGTATCCCCATGGATGTGCATGCGTGCACGTGTCTGCATGTCTCTGTGCTTTTAACCGAAGACGTCAGTGAGAACATATTGTAAGACCATCTAAAGCTGCCCCGAGAACCAGCTGCTTTGGCAACACAAATGATCTCCAATCAATTCCTTTGAAGTGCGTTTTAAACGTTAATCGATGATGTTGCCGTAAATCTCTGATCCTTATGTTGCTTGACGAGCGCATAATGGAATAAACGCAGACCGGGTGTCGGGAACGTAGTGACGGAGTGGGTCCATTAAGTGGATAAATTATGTGGGGTCGCCTTCGTGGATTTCATTTTTGCCAAATAAGGTAAATTACAGCAGTCGCCAGCTCATCAATGGTTGACCATCATTAAACCTCCTGATCAATTGTGTGCCTGGCCCTCCTTTAGTGGAAACGGTCAACGAGAGGTCGAACAAGATCTGCATGAATGGATTGTTAAAGGCAGCTTAACCTAATAAAATCTAGCCTTTTGCTACTCTTGTTCTGTTGTTGGTCTTCTTCTTCTCCATTATCCTGCTTTCTCCCATCACTTGGGGTCAGCAAGTTGTTCTGTTGTTGGTGTCGCTGAGAAAAGAGAGTGAGCAGTGCATTGTTTGTGGCACTCTATCTATATACACACACACACATTATATATATATATATATATATATATATATTATATACATACATACATACACTACAGAGGAAAAAGTGTTTTTGATTAGCGCTTTTGCTCACTCACATTCTTCTAATGTAGCTGAATAGTGCAAATAAAATGTGTGGTGCAAATATGAACAAAAAACTGTATGCATATAAACAAGGAATTAACATAATTATTGAACTGTTTTGGTGGTTGGGTTTGGTGGTTTTGAAAATATGAATATAAACTATGAACATGGGCAACCGTGCAAGCAGAAACAACAAGATAGTGGGGTGACCTTAAATTAAAGTTTATCAATCATTCACTCAAAGAGAGATAAAAAGCGCTCGTTTTTTGTTTTTTTCTCACTATTGCCACATTGTACTGGTCTCCTGGCCATCATCAGCACCACCCCCAGTGGAGGGAGTCCTCAGCCCAAACAATTGAAACTCAATGGCAATTATAAATGCATGTCTATCGCAGATATTAGTAACTCAAAGAAAGTAAAAAACATTACGCTAGAAACATTTTAATCAGATTCTGATCTCGCTAATGCTCTTAATACCTTCTTCTGTTGTTTTGATATATATGATTTTAGCACATGAATACAGGAAGTTGTTTGTAACCTTGTTGATCAGAATCATCTTGAAAAGGCTCTATGGTCCAGTGGTGGTCCTGACAATATCTGTGGCAAACTCCTAAACTATGTTCCAAAGAGTTGGGCACAATCTTTCATTATATTTTTAATAAAACACAGAATGTGCCAAAAATGTTGGAAAGACGCGGTTGTCGTTCCAGTACCCAAAACAAGGCGCCCCAAGGTACAGAATGATTTTAGGCCTCTCGCTCTGACCTCACTTGTTATGAAAACTTTTGAAAAATGTATGTAATGCAATTTTAAGTGAGACTGATATTTTAATAAAATACGTTTAGACCAATTTAATTTGAGCAAAAACCTTGCAGGCTGGGTGCTACATTTTCTTACAGACATGACTCAAAGAGTGCAGATCAATGGTGTAATGTCTGACCAGATTTATTTCACCTCTTCTTTTTATCCATTATACAAATATGTGCCTATACAGGATAGACAATAAATGACAAATATAAATATATCGTCACAATTATAGACAGTAAACTCACTTTTGTGGCAAACTATGAGTCTATCTTCAAAAACACTAACCAGCGCTTGCACTGCCTAAGGAAGTTGTCATATTTCCACATTGATAAAAAGCTGCTCACTATGCTTTATTGATTCTGTCATCTCTTTTAGCTTAGTGAGCTGGTTTGGCAACATGCCACTAAGGAATGAAACATCTCTAAACCAAATAGTCAGGTGGGCCAGTAAGCTGATTGGTGAAACCAATCAGAGAATAGCTGGGGCCATCCTAAATGGTCCATCACATCCATTACAGAGTGAATTCTGAAACTTCTCCCCTCAGGCCGTAGGTATAAAGTGCCTACGTGCAAGACCAAGAGGTTCAAGTGTAGCTTTGTCCCCTCTGCCACCAGACCAGGGCACTGAATGGCTTATGATTTCCTTTCTCTTTTCGTGCATTTATTTATTTAATCTGTTTTCGATTGGAGCACGTGTGCCAATGTGTCAATGTCTTGTGGCACTGTGAGTTTCAGTCTGTGAGATGATGCTTTTATCTACAAACAAATCTACCTTCGGGTATGAATAAAGTCACCTTTCCTTATGTCATTGACCACTGATGATATTTCAAGAGCACAAAATAGTAATCATTTCAGCATAAATACTTTTTACAACTTGTCCAGCAGAGGGCCCTCTCCCACAACCATTCACAAGAATAGCATTTATAAAACGGCATTACTTTGTACTTCTTCACATTTTACAGTTTTTTTGGCCTGCTGGGAAGACACCTTCCCCGCAACCCCAGCTCACTGATCAGCTTCCTGCAGGGATTAAAGCTTTCCGTCACTACAACAGATTTTGAAATTCAGGTTTTACTATTATTTTAGGTTGTCTGCTGCCACCTACTGGCAGATTCAACTAATTCCCTAAATCCCCTTCTTTTGCCTTGTGTGAGCTGGTGTAACAATTACACACGGTTCAAAACGTTTGCTGAGTAAAATAATCTTGGTGTTTTATTTCTTTGGACTCTTGAACTTTTCAAGACCCAATAAGCACCATGACCTGATTAGAGCCATATATAAGACTGTATTAACGGCTCTGGACCTGATTCTACACACACGCCCTCATGTGTTTTCTCCTTGTAATCACATCGACCTCTCAATAGTCATTTCTCTGTCAGGTTCTGAATGGTTCTGAATCATAGGCATACTCAAAAACTCAATATATGTCCATTATACATTTATTTTGAGACTGAGGTAGTATAATTCATACTTTTAAAAATTGAGTTTTTAAAATTCGGCACCACCCCCTCATGGCCGTGTTACGAACAGTGGAGACATGTTGCCGTTTACCTGAACTAAACTTAACTGAGATGCGCTGAACTGTGCCTTGAGTTTTTTTGTAGTGGAGAAGTGGCTATAGTGGCTGCACAGGATCGTTAACCATACACAGGTGTTGCCACTTAGCAAGCAGCAATCAAGGGCCAGGGCTCAGACTAGACAACACCGCCCTCTGGTGTTCACCACCAGAGGCGGTATATGACACATCATCATCATTATAAAGTCTGCTTTCCAAGTTTCCAGGCACTGCTTTTCCATTGATGGCAGATCATGTTGTCGGTTGTCCTTGTCAATGCCAAATGCCTTCATGTCAGCCAACACAATTGCCTGCCCGTACACTTTGCACCCCTACCTGCCTCTCCTCAGCTGCATATTAACTCAACAATTCCCAAGTATGGCCAGTGCTGTTGTTCATTTTGAAAATGTCCTACACCGTGAAGAAGGCAGTGACATTCCGATGAAAATGTTGCTTTAAAAATGCTGCTGAAAGCGCACTGTTTCTCATTGCAATTTATTCCAATTAACCTGAATTTGGATTTACCTAAATGATGGTGGGATTATTCTGGCCTCTATGCCCTGCCAGCTTTTATATGGGCCTTGTCGTTTTTCGTGATCCGGCCAATGATGGCAGGTGTTGCTGTGGGCAATGGCGTCCAGAAAAATAAGTACCTTGAAAAATATTTGAACAAAAAAAAAAGAAAAGAATGTCATAAGCTTCCAATGGGTTAATGGGTTAAATTTAATATCTATTATCTAATAATTACCATTAAATTAAAAATGTAATTCAACTTCTTAGTGGAATTAATTGGGAGGTTACTAATAAGAAACATCTTCAAAAATGATCAATCCAGTTGAGGATTGTATTAGAATTTAAGTGTGTTGTACTTAACTGCAATAACCTCAAAGTGACCTCTCCAGACCCTGACCCCAGAACGAGGGCTTTCTGCCTCTAGTTTCATACTGAGGCGAGGTAATGATCTGTCCGTGTGTCCAGGTTGTCTGCAAACTCTGCATCACTTTCTCCAAAATCAGGAAAAGAGAAAAAACACTCCTCAGTGACCCAGACCACACTAATATCCACAATGCTATGTACAGATTTAGACCTTGGAAGCACAGATAACAGCAATAGCAAAGTGTAATTACTTCAAATGCAACATCACAAACAACTCTCACCCTATGCTGAATTTGTATATTTGATTTGTTGAGTATCTTCTGAGAACAACACATACATTTATTCATCATGTTTCACTATCTTCGCTTGTAGTAGAATGTGCACCAACATGAGCCATCCTTCTCCATAGGCCAGTTCTGTTCTGTTTTGGGTCGTTAGGTCAAGTCCTAACCATTCGTAGATGTTATCACACCATTGTTTGGATTGTCTCCCTCTCTTTCCTTTACCGTCTACTAATCCTTCGGGGCAGATTTTTGTTAGAACAATTTGGGAGCACTGTAGAGGCACCTGCCTTTGATTATCACCATTATTGGTTTCAGTGATACCACACTCAAGTCAGTTATTGCAGAGGGTGCAGAGTGTGGACACCTATAAATACATTTAACAATAAATTGGATTGGACAGACCACACAGACACTGTCTACAAAAAGGGACAGAGCAGGCTGTTTTTCCTAAGGAGATTACCTTCAACGTCTGCAGCAGGCTCCTGCAAGTATTCTACCATGCAATCGTTGGCTGACTCCGTTGTGGGAACCAGCCTGGATAGTTTGGAGGTGGTAGCAGAACAGAAGAGGAGGAGGAGGAAGCTGCGGGCCGGTCAACCCAACCCACCCCATGCATAGGGAGCTGATGGGGAGGAGGAGCACCTTTACCAATAGGCTTCTCCCTCCACGTCAAAGTACCAAGTGATTTGGACATTTGTTTGTGCCGGTGGCAATCGGACTCTATAATAAGGAGGTGGCAATGGATCAACGCAGGCGGCATTTTTTTTTAAATTCTATTATTCTCTTATGGTTTGTATGTGTAACTCCACTCTCTTGACAACTCGCTTAATTTTACTTCTTTAACTGTCTCGAGCTTGATGACAACTGAATTTCCCTTTTAGGACAATAGGTTTCATTCATTTTATTTCTATATGATCAATGCAGGGGGGACAATGATCCATTAAAAGACTCAGGGTCCGGAGGATGAGTCAATGAATAAGTATTTCATAGAACGTCTTCTGTGTTTCAATTGGGATTAGTAACAATGTGGGAGTATTTTTAAAAAGGTAATCTAGCACCTTTCTTTCTTTTCATTTACTGAAAGCTTTGAACATTTTGCGCACCAGGGGACATCCGTCCTTCACCACAGAGAACCCATGGCACTGCGCCTGTTTGTACGGACACTGTGGTTGGACTAGCGTTTGTCACACCTATACATGTGCAAACACACTCACAATTTACTACATTAAATGTGCATGTGAAGCATCTGGGATGCTAAGAGGCCGTGGTTCTCGGTCGGAAAGTGTAGTAAGGGTAGATTAGAGTGCCATCTCCAAGACGGGAAGAAGTTGTGTCCCAAATGGAGAAGTTAAAGTACATCTGTTCATACAGACTGGTGCGCCGTCTGAGTAATGAAGACTCTGCACGGATCTGTTGATCTGTTGAAGAGCTGAGCTGAAAGGCGAAGCTCTCGATTTACCAGTCAATCTTCAGCCCCATCCTGACCTATGGTCACGAGCTTTGGGTAGTGGCTGGGTTCTTTCTTTAGAGATAGCCTTCCCGGCATTCAGATTATGTCTCATCAGCAGGCAGCCCCAGGGAAGACCCAGGACACGCTGAAGAGACTGTTTCCCGGCTGGCCTGGGAACCCAATGTATTTATTTATTGTGCCCCATTCAAGTTTTTATTCTGGAGTTTGTGGAAATAGGGCAAAGAAGGGGTTAGCAGACATGCAGGAAAGCTTCATGCAAACCCACGAATCACTGTGTCATCCGTGTGCTTTGCAGGGTTCTGCCTAACCCACTGAGCTACTGCAAAAAATATATATAAAGGGTGCAAACCTGCGTTCCAACGTGAATTTCGGCGCATCATTTGCTGTGATATAAAGTGCGAGTCCCTCCAAAACCTGAACCCTAACCATAGCTGTAACAAAATAATGAAATTGTTTTTGGTTATCAGAACGCAGAGCCGTCGAAACTTGGGTGCCCCCCCCTCCTTATAAAATATAATTTTATATGAATATTATTGAATGATTTATTTTCATGCAGAAAAAAAATACATATGACGAGTCAATACAATACGTGTCACATCTTCTTCAAGCAATAATCATCTGGTCAGAACGGTGGAATACAAAAAGTGCAACTTTAAACACCTGGGACAGGAGATCGGGGCGAGGAAACCCGAGCAGAGCAAGCAGAGGGATATTGGTCCCATAAACTGAATTCATTACATCAAAAATGCCTCCCCAGAGTGTACTAATTTGGGGCCCGAACATAATAATGGAAATGGTCTGCAAGTTTGCTTGCATTGTTGACATAAATTAATCTAAATATTTATAATATGTTACTCTCCATTCCCCGCCTCACACCAAGCCAAGCAGCTCCTCCCGGCGATGCATCCCCCGCATCTCTCACTGTAAAGTAATTGCTCCGACGTCGATCCAACGACAAGTCCATTAACTGGTGGCAAGTCGCCTATTAACGTGAAATGGAAGAAAAAAAGAAGTGCAGGCCCGCATGACAAAGCACGGCATGTAATTGTTTCCGCTGGGGTGCCAAATGCGGGAATTACTTCATGTCATGTATCATTACAGAGGCAGAAATGGTTGTCTTTTGAGGAGATCTGTCAGCCCAGAGCAGCATCCTGGCTCACTCGTAGTTCGCCATGAGGAAATTATCCACCATTGTCAATAGAAATGAGATGACAGATTGTCAATTGCCTTTGTGGGCTTCTAATTCAGAATACACATTTCACAGCTAAAATTTAAATAAATAAAAATGTAGTCTGTAGCACCCTCTATTTGGCTACTAAATGTAACTACCATTTACCACAGCCAACACCCTTTGATGTCAATGATACACTAACACTATATTATACTTATATTTAACACTACAAAAAGGTACTTTATAGTGTTAATGTATTGTATTTTTTAAAGGTACTTTATTTTGTCACACAAACATACTGTATATGTACAGTGAAGTCCTCCACATTTAACCCACCCCTGTGGAGCGGTGGGCAGCCGCGCAGCCCCCGGGGGCCACCTCCAGATTCTGAGCCAGTACCTTGGCGAGGGGCACTGACTGGAGCAGGTTAACTAGACATGAATAAACTACTATCCGATGGGATTAATCTCGAACAGATTCCAAACCTGCATAAAATTAAAGTTTGGGTTTAAAACCCATGATTAGCCCCATAACAACCCGGACTAAACAGGATAGGACAAACCAAAGACAGGAAAAAACAGACAATACAGTACGTCCACACACACTGATACTGTACTTCATGCACTTACGAAATCAGCACGTTATTAATGTGATCTGGCAATGTTTGTCATTGTTTCGGCCACCCAACCGCGGTTCGTTCGCTTGGAATGGTTCGTTCTGAACGACACATCGCATCCTGGGCGCTGCTTGAAAAAACAAAACATTGCCGGGTCGCTTAGACGGCGTCTCTCAACTTGCAAACTGTTGGAAGTTTAAAAATATTCTGTGTCTTCGTGCATCGTGTTGGACTATATCATCTGCAGGCGGCGGCTGAGAGGCTGCGCGCTGTAGAGGAGCTTTACATACAGCGGCGTTGTAAACAGGCGTACATTCGCATATCGAAATGATCGAATCTGCTGTATCGTGTTTGAGCATTTAGCATCTTATCGCGATACGATAAATTATCGAATTATCGCCAAAACCCCTAGTCTTCATAAATATATGAAATAATATTGTTTTTCACATGGTAATAAAGGGTTTTCTAACCCTCCCTTTTGTCGCCTCTCTGGGTCATTTTCCATTCGTTCAATAACCCGTGACATGATCCTTACTTAGTCTTTTTTCCCCACTGTGATGATTCAAACTGCACCTCATTGCCTGCGTGCTGCACATGCTCCCAATGAAAGGTCAAGCTGAGCTCTTCTACAACACGTTTACCTCGCCCGAAAGGCACTGCATGAATGCATGTGTTCTTTAGTCCCAATGCCATTAATGACACAATTGTCGTATCAGTCACTATTCTAACAATTCCCATGCAGCCTGGACAAATCATTGAGCTGCACAAAGACTCAACAGTCCAGCGACTCTGCAGTTGTCCAAACCCTGCAGCCACTCCGCCAAGCACTTAACCCTCGGAGTGAACATTTTCAAGATTTTCCTTTGTAAATCATTGGTTATTCAGTTCAGCAATTTCAGTTAGATGTATCATTCAGCCGTCAAACACAGTGATCATTTCTGGTGCATAAATTTGGGCACTCCAACATAAAAATTACTTCAACACTTAGTAGATCCTACTTTTCTCTAAACACTTCCTATAGTTTGTGACGAGGGTCTCCATTTTGGTTGACCATTTCTCTTCACAAAACATCCCCAATTCAAATCGAACAGTTTGCCTAAACCACACCATGGATTTTCAATAACGGTCTGGCACTGAGATGACCATTGCAGAACATGCGATGCATGAATTCCGTCAAACGAGTCGTTGTCTGATTGAAGCCCCGACACAACTTCGACTTTGTCACTGACTCTTAAACCTTGTTGGGAAGTATCTACTGATACTGACTGGAATGAGAAATCCATGCGACCTTCATCTTTAACAACATTTCCAGTAGGGGTGCAACGGATCACCGGAATTCGGATCGGAACACGGAGAACGGATCGGAACACGCCTGAACCGCGGATTAGGCGGGTGCGTGGCCGCACACCACTGCGCTGCGCTCCAGTTTAAAACAGCGACTTCTCCCTGCCCCACACAGCCTCATGTAGCAGAAATGTGCGCGAGTGTATGTACGTGTGTGTGTATGTGTATGCACACAAGTGTGTATGCACACAAGTGTGTGTGCCCGTGTGTGCGCGGTCCCGGTGAAATGACGGTGAGTAAATACATACGCGCGATTGTATTTCAACACTATATCTCTCTTTATCTCTCTCTGTCTATCTCTCTCTGTGTCTGTCTGTGTCTCAACTGAATACTTTTAAAAACTATCTTTCAGAAATGCAATAAATCACATAAATTAAATATAAAATGGCAGTGTGTAATTCAATATTATTTTGATAAGAACAGCAATATATATATATATATATATATATATATATATATATATATATATATATATATATATATATATATATATATGTGTGTGTGTGTGCAATTGAAAATAATTGCGATGTTCTGTTTGTTACATTTGTAAATATATAATATGTAGTTATTAATATTATTTAGGTTTAAAAAGATATTATCTGATGCACTTAAGTTGATTTAATGTATTTTAATTCAACAGTTTCTAATAAACAAAAGACAAACTTGTGTTTTTATTTTTGTCTTGTCTTTTTGTTCTTTTTTTTTTGCGATGATTCGAAAAATCTGTGATCCGTGAGCTCTGATCCGAGGATCGGTCCGAACCGTCTCTTGATCCGTTGCACTCCTAATTTCCAGTACCTGCACTGGCCGCACGGCCCTAAAGTAGGATGGAGCCAGCACCACATTTCACTGTAGTAAGTGTTCCCCTTGCTGTGCTCTTCACGGCTGATGCTTAAATGTGTAAACTTTTACTTAATCTAAACAAAACCATCTACATGTCAAATCGTACATGGGAAATCGTGCTCATGGCAAAAAGCAACATACGTCTTTAGTCCAGAGATGTAAACCACTCGGCCACGCCAGAAAAAAGGCATTGGACAATTTCACTGCTACATTGATAAACCAATGCACTAAATTAATAGTTTATTGTAAATATTAAAGTTATTTAATTTGTTGGCTCATAATATCACATTAAGTCACCACTGCACATTTGTGAGCTGTCATTTTGACAGTTCATAATAATTTCTCTGATACATTGTCCTGCTCAATCAGCGGTGAACCGTGATGTGGCTTGTAAACATGATCACGCTTTCTATACTGCTGATTTCCCAAGCCTTGTTGATGGTCTAGGCGCCAATTGAGTGAAATAAATAGATACTTTATTCAGAGAGACAGCGTGAGAGAGACAGACAGACAGACGAGGGCTGGCCTGGTCGGTGTTCCTAGGCTCCATTGCGACCTGACTTTTGAACCTGACAAGCGTGAGAGGTGCAATAGTGCTTAGGTGCCGGGTATCACACACACACACCCACCCACAAAAAACCCTCACAGAAATTGAAATAGATTGCACGCTAGCTACACAGACTGTATATAAACCTTGGTTAATTTGATTTTGGCCTGCTTTGGACAGCACCTGAAGATGTAGCATTTTGTTCAAGTTCGACCACAAAAAAAAAGAAATCACAAGCCAAACTGCATTCTTCATTCATATTCAACACATGCGTCAACCTTTGTCAGTGGCACGTTCGTTCAGCACACGCTGATATTTTGCTCAACTTTGTCGCTGTTACAGATTTATGCACCAGACACACATCAATCACATGCTAGGTGCGTCATAAAATGGTCTAAAAAGCTCAAGAAGGCTCAACAATTCAATGATTTAACTCTGTGGGTGAACATCCTGTGTTCTAAAATCCCTCTCTTCCAAAATCCCTTTGTTCCCAATAGTTACGGGTCATTTAGGAGTTGCTATTAGCCCCTAACCCTACTGTGAATAAACAACAACTGTGACTAAACACTCCATAACTTTTCTGAACGTATGGATTGGATGAGAACTCATGACACGGCACTTCGAAATTTAGCCACCGTCTAACTGTGGTCATCTAAAGTAGATTATCTGCGTAAACAAGTTTGTCAAAAAATGTTTACAAGTCTCAATCTGCTAAAAGAATTTACTCAACAAATGGCACAATGCTAAATCAATGTTCTCCAACCAACCAATTTTATAATATAAAAAAGAATATAAATATAGCCCAAATACAAATTTTCCAAAAATTAAATATACCCAGTCAGTGTCTGTAATGACCATCTCAGCCTTGTTTGAACGGGTCGCATTTTGAAAGCATGCTTTCTGGTATTTGTTTCTCATGAGGATGTGTGATTGTTGGTTTTTGCTGTTGATTTTTACATTTGTCTTTCTGTGTTGTTGAATTGCTGTGTTTTTGAGCATTTTGCCTGTTGACATGTAAAACAACAAAACAACAAAAAGCACTTTACTAGCTTGGTGATGCTATGAAACACATTAGTGAATGTCCCTGTGTCAGTGGGCTGTTTAATGAGGCTCGGTCCCTGCAGTGTTCCAGATAGCCTCCACTGGTCCAACACCAACTCAGTGATAACAGACTAGACTTCTACAATAGGTGGGGCGGTGGTGGGGTTTCACTGTGATGCACTGTTTGAGGGGAGGGCAAAGGAGGGTGCAGCCTGCTCAAAGAGAAACACCTCTTTAAAATGGCTGCCACCCTCACACCCCCCCCCCTCACCCCACAACTCCGTTCAAACTCCCAATTATTTAGTGTGCTAATTAAAGTCAGCGCTTCCTGTTTATAAATTAATAGTGCTTGTGCAGCCACACTGTCGAAGCACAGTGTAAACATTTGTGTTGTATCGCCGTGTTGTCAAGCCGATACATTAAAGGCGAGCAAAATAAGTTATTCTCACGTACATCAAATGAGGTTGTAGGACACAATGCAATTCACGGCCAATATGGTATCATTTTAAGCAGTCCTCTTTTAAACATATTTCATCAGAGCATTGTGTCCAGTGTACTTTTCTTTTCTGTAGTCTGCTGGGCGTGCAGCCGAAAGAAATACGCTGATCAAGAGAGCTGGATCAGTGATTGGCCTGCCTCCTGACACACTCGAATCAGTAACGCAGAGCAGAATGCACAAGAAGTTGAAGCGTACACTGAATGACTTTAACCACCCACTGTTGTCCATCTTTCAGTATATGAGGAGCTCTCGGAGCAGCAGATTTCTTGTTCCTGTGTCTTGTACTGAGAGGTTCAGGAGATCTTTCGACCCCACTGCGATCAGACTTCCCAATGGACGTTGTGTTCGATAGACGCCTCTTTGGATATGATGGACATTTGTGTTCTTCGTGACAAACATGTTGTGCTGCTGCTTTGACTGTTCTGTTGCTGTGTTGTCTTGTTGGTGGTGCTGTGTTTAACTGTCTGTTGTTGTTTTACGCGATGGCAGTGAAATTTCCCCATTGGGGGTGGATAAAGTAATCAATCAATCGTCCTTTTCTTTACGTTCCATTTCTTTTTTTGTAAGTTATTTTTTCCGGCGTCAGCGCCGCTTTTCCATCTTTATTGGATAGTATTTCCACCATCCCTGTGCACTGCCATGTCCAGACGCCGGACACTGGAATCAAGGTAGCCCTTCTGAATGTGCGCTCTCTCCTAAACAAATCTTTTATTATCAACGACGTGATCTTGGATAAGGACCTGGACTGCATGCTTCTCACTGCGACATGGCTTGGTGTGGAGGCAAACGCTGTCCTTGCTGAGGCATCTCCTCCAAATTTCAATTTCTTGTATTCTACTAGGGAGGGGAATAGAGGAGGTGGAACTGCCTCAATCACAAAAAGTGACCTGCCCACTAATGAAGTACCTTTTAACAAGTACCAGTCATTTGAATACCATGCCTTTGTTCTCAGCAGCCCTCCCATACTCTGCTTAGTAGTCTATAGACCCCCCAAACGCTCTTCCACTTTTATCAACGAATTCTCTGAGCTGCTTTCAATAGTTCATAGCACTCACGAGAGAATTCTAATAGCTGGTGATTTTAATTTGCACCTCGATTCCCCCTCGGACTCGGTACCTAGAGA
>OMKY01059220.1:0-10404 GCA_900302395.1 Bregmaceros cantori | reverse complement strand
TCGGCCATTGCC
Source organism: Bregmaceros cantori (assembly GCA_900302395.1). Classification (NCBI taxonomy): domain Eukaryota; kingdom Metazoa; phylum Chordata; class Actinopteri; order Gadiformes; family Bregmacerotidae; genus Bregmaceros; species Bregmaceros cantori. The sequence continues at coordinate 10,392 of OMKY01059220.1, read as the reverse complement.
AAGGTTCGTTCGGACTCTATTTAAGGAGGCGTGTAGGCAGGTGGAGGCCGCGTGGAGGACCGCCAACGGTGGCGGCCCAGAATGCACCGTGCGTGCATTCACTACACTGCCTCCCACCGTCATGGCCACCGCCCTGCGGTGGCCGCTCCGACTCCACGGCGCCCTTGAGAAGAGGCGGCCCCGCAGGCTCCCCGCCTGCGGTCCGATCCCACTTCTCGACACCAGTGTAATGAACGAGTACCGCCTCGTGGAGGAGCTGGGAATAGAGGAACTTACATCGGCAATAGCTGAACTCAGCCATTGCCAAGGTTTGTTCGTAATCATAAGGTCCCCAGATCCCTGTCAATTTACGTACATAATCGAGGGAGAGAACGCGTGAAACGCTCCACACATATCCAGTTTACGTGAGGTACGAATGGGCCTTTAGATGCGCTGCTCATTTACGCTGGCGCCCGCCTCATCTGACGCCGGGCACCAATTCTTGCCTAGTCGACACTGCCACGCCCCTTCCCATCCGCAACACATGGCTGGCAGTAGCCGACAGTCGTGCTTGCACTGTTGGGTCTGGCACGGCAGGCTAGATAAACCCCAGGCCAGTAACTAGTAAATGAGTGCAATAGATGTCACAGAATGCTGAATTGTGTTGTGTTGCTGTAGCAAAGATGCCCCCACCCCATCCGCCATGCCATATTTTCTACTCCCACCCCATAACCTATTTTCTTGTGAAGAGAAAAGTTTATTTAATTTTTTTTTTGTTTTCAAAAGTGAAAAAAAAGAAATATTTTCATATGCAAAGTATTATTTATATTTAGAATGTTTTCAAATAAAAGACTTTCATATGTTTTACTCTCTTTGTCCGTGTCTTAATTTGACTTAGGTTGTGCAAACTGTTTTGATTTGTACTTGTGAGAACACACAGAAAATGGGAAATCCAATGCATTCTATTTAATTGACCAAGGAATATGTTGAACAATGCTGTGTCATGACTCATGCATTGATTACTTTGATCCATCTATAAATTCTCCATTACTGTACTCGCCTGCTAGAGGCCCAGTTAGTGTAATTGTAACACTGTACTATTTACACACTACACCTTTTCATATACACCTGGCTCACTATTCAATTCCAATGCAATGATTTAACCCACTAATGTTTGTCTTTCTAAAATGTTTTTATCATGGAAATATAGAATAGGGAAGATGGAAATTATACAAACAGGATGGAAAATTGAGTTTAGTACCTTTGAACACCCGTATAGACAAGTTCGGGGGTACTTCCGGTCTCTGAACGTCACTTCCGGTGTCATTTACTTGCCGTGTATTTGGCTTTTTTTTTTAACATGTCTATTCGGTGGGAACACACACGTACCGCGTTATTTAAAACGGATGGTGGTAACTTACGGTGTTCTATTCCACACCCAAATGCTCTCGTGCGGATTTGAGTGATTGATTTAATAATCAGTGCAACTCGTTCCATTTTCTCATTCCTTTTGGAATTACTAGAAGCAGCCAGCCTATTGGTCCAGAAGAACATGTGACCACTCTGTGAGTAACTTTAAGTCAGATTTCGACTGTATTTCATCAATATTTATACAGAATTTTGAACGGAGTGATTGGGGTGATATGTAACTGGTCACAGGCCGACATCTAGTGGTCGGATTTTGAACTGGCGTGCGTTTTGTGTGCTCGGACCTCGGTCCAGTACTAGAGTTTGCATAGGCAACAATAAAGCACTGGAAGTGACCTTAAGAACGGCGGGACAAAATGACTCCCACCAGAGTTTTTTTGCACGTAAACCCTATAGACACGACGACCCAGACAAAGACAGGACGGACGGACGGACGGACGGACGGACAAGACACGGACAGGCGCCGGACAGACTATATTTACATATTGTGAGGAGTGGGTATTAGTTACATCCTCAGATTGGCGTCTCCCGGTGTGTCCGCTTGTCAAAACTGCATCTTTCCATTTTGCGCAATGAAAAATTAAAAATACAAAAAAAAAGTATTTCCTGACGTTTTTCCGTTGTGTTAGATCTTTCCCATCTTTCGGTGTCATTCAGGCTATACCTTGTGTGTGTAGCACACTCACCTCACAAGCCGTTGATGGGGATGGATGACGGTAGACCGGAGATATCCGGAGACAAGGGCTGTTATGGTACAGTTTTGGTCACCATCATGAGATCAAGTAGGCCAGAATGGCCCACACCTGCGCTATGCTGACTCAGAAATATACACATTTACATCCTGATACACATTTATACCCTGAAAAAACATTCACCCCAACTCCCGTGCCTGTTTTTGTGCCTATAATTGAGAAGCTAACATGAATTTTTGTGTATACAATACAATACAATACAAAGGGTAGCTCCACACTGCAACATGTATGGGTCATACACAGTCCAGAACCTTTTTTCTACCAACTCACCATACCTACAAGTTACATAGTCCAGTTGGGATGGCGACGACCCTTCATACATGAAGGCATACCTTAGCCTCCATCCCATAATTATACTTTCTCAGAGTTCACAACATGTCTGCAACTCACTCGCTACGGTTGAGTTACAGCAGAGCATCCCCACGACCAGTGTTGGGCAAGTTCACTTTCAACATGAACCAGTTCAGTCCTTGTAAAATGAATTTGTTCATTCATCGTTCATAGGTCATAATTTTAAACCACTAACAGGTAGCTCCCTAATATTAACTTTTTCGTTCTTTTTTCGTTCTTTTTTTATGTTTCTGTCAGCTATAATTTGCCAACATTATTGACAGTGTATAAGCAGAACAAAAGACATTAATGAACTGTTTTAACTTTGGGTTAGATTCTCAAGAGGTGGATCGACACGGTGCAGTTTGGAACGTGTTTTTTGCTTTATTGCTGTGTGAACAAATATTTTGGTCGTTCTTGAAGTTCCTTATAATCTGCAATGTTAAGTTTAGATATAGTTTATACAAAATATATCTGGATAAAGATGTGCTCTGATGTGCTGCGAAAGTACCACCATAATGGTACTTTCACATTTCAGTGCAACTGTATTAACGGCATTACGTTCGCTTCCTCGTCTGTCCACAAGATGGAGCCCCAGATGTATGGGTTTGATGACTGATAGTGAAAGTTGGATGGATATACAACCCGGAATAGTCACCCAAACATACGTTTTTAAGTGTTTTTGTGGATTTCATAATGTTCCGTTTCTGTTCCAGAACCTTTGAAGAAATCCTTTTTAGTTTGTTTCCGCTCCTCAGAAAATTCCATAGAATTCTGTTCATTTTCGGTTTTCATTTCTTGAATCGGTTCGGAGCCCTGGTTGCAACACAAACGAAAACATTGAATTCCTGCTGCTCGGGTCACGGTCAGGTTTTTATAGCGGCCTTCAAATAACGGAAAAACATTTGAGAGCACGTGACCGTCCCTGTGATGAAGAAAACAGCGCTCCAAAAAAAGCAGAACACCACAGGGACGAGCAGACAGTTGAAATTTAACAAGAATCAAATTAAAACTAAAAATAAATGCAAAGTGTGCAGTGTGTGGTTTTACTATTGAATGTTGGGTAATATGCGTCAATATGTGTACAGCGTAAAAAGTTATTTCAGCTGCAAGCTTCAGAAAGGAGAAACTCAAACTTGCCTTGTCTCAAATGGTGCGTTGCACTGAAGTCCTTGCACCATCTCAAAAAACACCTCTGTTTCACACTACTAGAAATTCTTTCTGGTAAACTCGTCTTTATCGACGAGTTTTTCGGAAAACGTAAAAAAAAATGTGTCAATCAAATCGTGTTATCCTTCACAGCGCATGCAATGCGATGCGTGGACGATGCGTTGGTTCTGGCTCGCCACGCTATCTCAACACTGTCTTGGGAACCCTCTCGTTGTCCATTCTAAGAACATGGCCGAGCCACCTGAGCCATCGGTGCGCCTATTTCAAGGACCACGTCTTTGCATCCTATTTTGGTGTCCAGATCCTTGTTTCTTATTTTGTTGGGCCAGTAGATTCTGCAGATCTTTCTTAGACATCCATTATGGAAGGTGCTGATTTTATTCATGTCCCCTTCTTCTCACCAGCAATCCGATCCATGCAAGAGGACAGATTTTAGGCAGCTGTTGTAGAGCAGGATCTTGGTGATGGTACTGCCTGGACCTCCAGATTGGTTGTAGTCTAGCGAATGCTCCACAAGCTTTGGAGAGCCTTGCATGTCTTTTTTTTTGCTACACTGTCCTTGCAGATGAGGCTCCCCACGTACGTAAAGTCTTCTGCAAAATCAAGGGGCCCGCCATTGATGAGCTGGTGGTGTTTATGCAGTGCTTTGAACTGGTTCAAGGAATGAAAACGAAAAACTGGGAACCTTTTGTATTCTCCAGGGAACAGAAATGAAACCGGATACGTTATTATTGTGGATGTTCTGGAACAGGAACACTTGGTTGAAAATAATGGTAACCGGTTAATACCGGTTTTAATTTGTTCCTCAAAGTTTTTGTTGAAACACTGCCGTGCACCTTCCCTTCCCCCCTGCACCCACTGCGGCGTGTGGGGCACTTGCTGGCAGTGTTTCAACAAAAACTTTGAGGAACAAAATAAAACCCAACTGATGAACATCAACACCACCACACAGACAGGCATCACCATAAATGATGAAGAGCTTGAAGTCATTGACAACTTTGTGTATTTGGGAAGCCTTATTAGTAAGGACAACGGTGCACAGAAAGACATCGAGCGCAGACTTGGCAAAGCACGCAGCACCTACTCAAGACTCCATAACATCTGGAATTCCAACACCTACAGTCTCAAAACCAAGATCCGTTAATATAACACCCTGGTCAAACCGGTGCTACTGTACGGGTCTGAGTGGTGGCGCATAAGGAAGTGTGACATGAACAAGGTCAGCTCCTTCCACAATGGCTGCCAGAGAAAGATCTGGCCGAACAAGATTTCCAACCACGATCTCTACATGAAGACTGACTGCCGAGATATTGTCTCGGAGGTAAAGCACCGTCGCCTAAAATGGCTTGGAATCCCCAAAGTGGCCGTCAGATGGACACCGGCAGGGAAAAGGAAACGAGGCCGACCCAAGATCACCTGGCGCAGAACGGTAGAGGCAGAGCTGAAGGAGATGGGTCTCTCATGGAACACGGAGCACAACTGGCTGCCAAAGACCGTGATAGGTGGAGGAACATTACTGATGCCGTATGCCCCATTGGAAAAGTAAGTATTGTCCGGTGTCTGCTGCTCCGCCAGTCTCTGCCGCCGCGTGCCTTCCCCGCCCGCGACGAGCGTCGACTTCAATTGAAACACCGCCTGGCACAACTTGGGCCAAGCTGACAGTAACAAAATGAACCGTTCCAGGTTCGGGAACATCAATTTATTGGTGGAACTCATAACCGGAAACAGTTCAAAATTCTGTTTCTGTTTGGAACAAACTGATTGGGACAAAAAGATGACCTGTGAGGACTTGATGAAAAAATTACCTGTGTCTATGCCGTGTTGATGTTTAAACCGGTCTGTTTTGCATAATTACTCATCCTGTCAGTTTTATCTCGTAGTGTTCTTTTTGTGGACATGGCCACCAGGTCATGGGCAAAATCCAGACCTTTTAAGTGGGAAAAAAGCACTTGCATCACTAAACAAGCCAAAATTATTTTATCTCTACCTAAACGTGCACAGTCCTTCAACAAGTCCAAAGTGGCTTTGAATCAACTTTATTGGTTATACGTTGCAAATCCAGTTCTTTGAATACCTTTACAAAATGTGGCAACTCTAGTAAAATATTACAATGATCATAGACACTATTTACAAATGGAACACTATGTGGAAGAGATATGGCACGAGGACCTGGGAAGAGATGCAGTTTGAGTCAAAGTCCTCCCAATAGACACGTCGCTGTTTCAGCCTTACTTCCGGATCTCTTGTGAAAGTTAAAAAAAAAAAAAATATTCAGGCTTGTTGGAAGGAAGAGATATATATATATTTTTCCTTTTCTTGGAGTAAGCACCGTTTTTTTAATCTTTATTGATAGGATTAGTCGGAAACAGTTTTAAGAGATCGGGGGAAGACATCGCAGAAAAGTGTAGTGAGTTCCAGAGCTTGGGGGCCGAGCTTAAGGGATATACCCGAAATGCAATAGAGGCATCTTCTCCTTCTTCTTCTGTTGTTGTTGTTTGTCTGTGCAGGTCAAAATGATATATAGTAGAGGCCATGCTTGCTGTGATGTCATAGTGCAGCAGAAACTTCATTCATTTTTATTCATCACTTTTGTTATTTTTTGAAATCACTGAATTCCAACGCTAATTCAATCGCGAGTGTACGCTGAAGCAATGTTGCATGTGAATGAGTAACAGGGCTTGAAAACGTTTTTGTTCTCTGAACCTTTCTGCCACCAAAATAATCGGTCCTGAATGGTTCGGAGCGCAAACATTTTGTTCTTTTTTAAAGTTCCTTATCGTGTGCAATGTTAAGTTCAGTTATTGTTCATACAAAAAATATTTGGTGGACTTTCAAACTTCAGTGCAACTGTATTAACGTGAAAACTGGGTTTAAAACACTATTATATTACGTCTCCCTACATAGGATATGTTCAAATATAAAAACAAAAAAAATGTTTTTAACCGGTTTCGTGGATTTCATAATGTTCCGTTTCTGTTCTGGAACAGTTGAGGAAATCTTTAATATATTATATATATTTAATGGTTATGATATGTTTTAAATAATTAATTGCTTCAAAGACTTTATTTAACTTTTTGGAAATGTATTGTAAAAAAGTCTTTTTCTAAGATGGGTTGGCACTGGACAGCTGCTGGACACAATGAAAATGAGCTAAAAGTGACTAAAGTAATCTAACTTTAGTTTAAGTTACTTTCATGAGGAGTAGTTAGTAATCTAACTTAGTTACTTTTAAGAGGTATAGTTAGTGTTGGTATCAAATAGAACTTATAAATCTCAAGCCCTATGATCAGTTATAAGGAACACGCTTTCAACATTTGAAAAACTACACATTTTGAAATTCTTGATTTTGATGTTTTTTGTTTTGTTCTTTCTTTAGGAAACTGAATTGGAAAACATGATTTCAAGGATTTTAAAAATGGATTTTAATTTTTGGTAAAAGTGCACAGCCTGATCAGTACGTCTCTGGTCCTTCGATTGGACGCAGTGCTGCCAGGAGAACTGAATAACTTGCTCCTATTGGCCACTGCAGCTGTCAGTCAAACTGAAGAGGTGAAAAAAACAATGAATACGAGAATGTTGGGAACTTATTGGCAACCAGTTGACTTGTTTTTGCTGGTGATGGGGGAGATAAAATCTGATCACAAAATGTTTGGCACAGTTTTTGAAGTCCTGTAGACCACAGTGGGAGAGGAGTCTACGTGGTCCGAGGATAAAACATGGCGTACTTGGAGGTCCGGAAGCCGAGGAGGTCGCGCATCTCGTTGCGGAACTTGGAGAGGTCCTGTCTGAGGTCACTGAGGTTCTCCACGGTGGCTTGGTCGGTGCTCTGCAGGCGCTGCCTGGTGGACGTCAGGTAGCGATGGACCAGACAGCACATGATCTTCTGGTAGTTCTCGTCACGTTTCAGCTTCAGGTTCCTCCACTCCTGACGACACACAGGGACACAGAGGGTCATCACTTTCTGGACCGCCATTAACATGAATGGGGCGCGTTATGTAACGGCACCCCATCGATTAATCATTTTAACCCATGAATCGCACACCTCTAGGGCATGCACTCGTCACATTTTGGACCTTCGAGCCAGCTTTCGTTTACGTCATCGCTGTCGCATGGTCATCACTTTTATGTCAAAGTAGTTTGAGTTGGTTAAATGTATGGTATGGAGCTTATGTGGCATTTTAAATAAATATAACATGTAATTATTTAACATTTATATATAATAGTAAATAAGAACCATTTAGGGGAAAAAAAACAGTGTAAAGTTGCGTCAGTAGGGCTGGACATGGTACGCCACAGCTTGGGGGCAGCGGACATTTTGGGAGTTGCACGTGTCACAATTGACGAGGGGTGGGAAGACGTGACGTCGCGCGACCACTATTTCCGTTTAGTTCACCACGGAGTATTCCATTTGGAACAGCACTTATCTGATGGACATGTGTGCACTATTCCTGTAGTGTGTAGTGCACGAAGTGGAGTGCACTTGGTGAAGTACGCAAATTGGAACACAGTGTGTGTACAAAATCGCTCTCTATTCCCTATAGAGTGCATTGACTTGTAGTGCACTCAACAGCAACGACTGAGATTTCGCACCCTAGAGTCTGCACCGTCCAAATTATTATAACGTTAGTATAAGTCAAAAGTACTTACATTTATAACTATTTGCTGTGGTCGGTCACTATTGACTCCCGCCGCCCTGTGTTTGTAATTTAGGTAATTTTTAATGCATCTTGCAATGCATTGTGGGTTATGTTGCTTGGTCTAAGTTACAGCGATACTCACTACCTTTCACGGTGCATAGTGGGATACTTTGAGTGCACTATATAGGGTACATGAAGTATTCGGACACCCCTAATAAATGGCGTGCGCCCCATATAGTGCACTATATAGGGTACATGTCCTATCCGGACACGCCTAGAAAATGACATGCGCCCCATGTAGTGCACCATATAGGGTACATGGAGTATATGGACACGCCTATTTAACATGAACGTGTTCAAATTCCAGTTCAGTCCTTGTAAAATGAATTTGTTCATTCATCGTTCATAGGTCATCATTTTGAACTATGAACAGGTGGTTCCCTAATTTGAACTTTCTAGTCATTTTTTTGTTCTTTTTTCATACATTGCTCTCAACATTATTGACAGTGTACTGTTTTTTAATGTTGGGTTAGATTGGGGCTGGGTTAGATTTGCAGTAGCAAAGTGTTCTTAATTGCTGTGTTGTTGCTTACTCTGTGTGCTTAATTGCTGTGTTGTTAGTTACTCTGAAGGCTTTTGAAATCTGATATGAACAAATTCTGAACTAAAACACAGCTCAGGTCCATAACCTCAAAAAAAAGAGTGCGTTCACAATTATACGTTCATCAAGAAAAATGAACCTCTCGTTCATGTTCACCTAAAATATGAAGGAGTTCATGAACTACCATTCTTTGAACACGTTCGGGTACAACACTGACATGGAGTATTCGGACACCTCTCCAAAATGGCATGAGCGCTATAGAGTGCTCTATATAGGGAATAGGAAGTGTCTTGTGGTCTAGAAGTGAAGGTCCCACCTTGAGGCTGTTCTGTCTCTTGACGCGCCCAGTGGACGTGTGCGAACACACCCACTTGTTGAGGCTGGTGAGGAGGTAGCACAGGGTTTTGGGAGACGGCAGGATGTTGAAGGGAGGAGGCAGCGTGCACTTGTCATCAAAATAACTCAGCCACAGCTTGGCTCGCGCAAACTTCCACTCCTTGTCTTCATGATTCTGGAAGAGATCAATCATAAACAATCAATCCAATAAAAAGCTAGAGGCACTCAACGATTGCAAACCTGTGCTGTAGTGGTACAAAAAAAGTACTTTTAGTGCTAGCAGTATGTATGGCAACCATTATCAATGCAAGTGCTTGTAGAGTAGCGCCATTGCGATTGACGCCGGCGAACATGCCAACTACATTCCCCAGCGGCCACTGCGACCCGGAAGTCTAGTCACATGACCACGCTAAGCGTCCAGCGATCTTTTGGTAAGTTGGTGAGTATGATTATGATACTACAGATGATGCTACAGACAGAAATGCACCAAAATCGAATCACTTCTTCCGTTTGTCATTTCCAACAACTATACAAAATTTCATCCAGATCCGTGCACAACTTTTTCAGTTATCCTGGGGAGAGGCAAACCAAAGCGACAAAAAACAAAACCTGCTTCGCAGTGCAGCCCCGCCGCAGGTAAAGATCATTTGAGAATTTGTACCACAATACATTTGATCCATATGTGCACACTAGACCAACTGACTGAAAATGACTTTGATCATATTGGCGCTGATGTTATATGTGGTCATGGTTGCCCACAAGGCAGCGTGCCACACCCTGTCAAATGCTTTCTTGAATTCTATGAACACACGGTAGAGGTCTGGTTGATGCTGGAGATATTTTCCGCACAGTACTCGAAGGTTGAAGATTTGCTCTGATGTGCTGTGTCTGGCCCAGATCCCTGCTTGTTCTTCAGCGATGATGGTCTCTGCTTATGGCTTTACGCTAGGTTTCCACTATAGAGAGGTCCGTATACGGTCCGTATACGGTCCGTACACGATCAGTGCGTATACGGTCCGTATACGGTCCGGTTGGAAGATTGCTGTTTCCATTGTCAACTAAACTCCTGCGTGTCGCACATTGGTATTCGCGCGTGAACATACATAACGCGATAACACACACTTCATGCAGCCCGCCCCCATGCAGTTGTCAACAATAG
>OMKY01059217.1:0-10140 GCA_900302395.1 Bregmaceros cantori | reverse complement strand
GTAATCGGGGTTACGAAATAATCATGGCAAGACTTGATGTATGCGGCTGTTAATTTACCATCACGTCCACGCCTATTATGTAACTAGGGAGTAGACTGTGCACATTCACCAAAACACTGAGCCCCACTGTTTCTCTCTCCTCCTCTCTCTCTCTATCTCTCTCTCTCTCTCTCTCTCTCTCTCTCTCACACACACACACACACACACACATTCATATAACAAATATGTGCAGATATGGATTTGCAGTTCTCTGAGCAGAGAAAATAGTACTATACCTGACCATCATTATTATGCATTCTCTCTCTCTCTCCCTCTCTCTCTCTCTCTCCCTCTCTCTCTCTCTCTCTCTCCCTCCAAAAGCAGAGCCACTCCTTACTCTATGACACAACAACTATGGCTTCCATTATTGGTATGTAAACAGTGACACACACTCACGCAGGCATGCTGGAAAACATACATACATGCACATACACACATACGCACACAGCACTCCACCCATAGCCCTGACTGACAGCCATTGTTGTGATGAGCACAGCAGACTGTAAACGAACTGACCACAGCAGAGCCTTTGTCCTGTGTGACCGGCCAGCCAGCTGTACGCAGCTGGAAACAATTGACCATCACTGGAGAAGTAGGTGGTAGGTGTCGAACGTCGCATATCAGGGCTTGAAAACGAAATTATTTTGAAAAAGGTTGCGTTCCGAACGGTTCAGGCAGGTCTATATTTAACGTTTTCGTTCTCGGAAGCATTTGCCACCAAAATATCAGTACTGAACCAGTTCGGAACACAAACATTTTGTTCGTTCTTAAAGTTCCTTATATTGTGCAATGTTACGTTTAGATATAGTTTATACAGAATATATTTATTGGACTTTCAAACTTCAGTGCAACTATATTACCGGCTTTAAAACGCCATTACGTTCACTTTCTTGTCTGTCCACAAGATGGAGCCCCAGATGCATAGGGCTTGATGACTGACAGTGAAAGTGGAATGAAATAGTCTCCCAGACATAGGATATGTTAAAATGTATAAAGAACGAAAAAAAAAAAGTTTTTAACCGGTTTTGTGGATTTCATAATGTTCCGTTTCTGTTCCGGAACAGTTGAAGAAATATTTTTCCGTTTCCGCTCCTCATAAAATTCTGCAAAATTCTGTTCGTTTCCGATTTCCGTCCCTTGAACCGGTTCGGAGCCCTGTTGCATATACATATTAAATGTGCATAACACATAATCATAGCTTGCTTTTACCATAGTTTTACCTTTTACCATTCATTAGATTAGGGAGGAGCCAGAGCCACTGGAGCTTAGGTGTCCCATATTAGGCAGTGCCCCACATTAGGACAATCCACAACTATAACACTACTCACCCAGGCTAATAGAGAAGTATGTGGTGGTTGGGGGGATTACTCTAACATGACGACTGCTGGCTGAAAGGTTCTTCAGGTCCACTGTGGTCTGATGGATAGAAAAAAAACAGTTCAATCAATCATTACTCAGAACAGAAGCATCAAATCACTACACACAAAGCTCGCTCAGTGGTTGTGGGTAATTGTAGTGGTGTCAAAATGTGTTTCAGGTGCTGCCCAGTAGCTCAGTCGGTTAGGCAGTGCACTGGAAAGCATGCATATGCCTTAATGGCACGGTGAGTCGGTGGTTCAAATCCCACCAACGACGTATTTCCCGCATGTCTACCCCCCATCTTCACCTGTTTCCACTAACCCTAATAAATAAAGCTTGGATAAAATGTGTTTCATGCGTTGTTGGGGGCTGCTTGTAGCTCGTTCAGTAGAGCGGCCCTTCCAATAACCACAGGGGATTACTAGAGTATAAAAAATAGAAATTCTCAAAAAGCTACCAAGCAGTGCATTCCATTGTTTTAGTTCACTCACGTTGTTAGGCAGATCTTTCAAAATGAATCAGAATGAAATCTATTGCCATTGTCAATGATACAACATCAGAGACTAGGATTTTTTTTTGGTGCAGGTGCTCGACATAGACAAACTTTTAACAGGCATGTAACAAGGGAACTGGTGTCGATGTACAAGGGGACAGTCTATATACAAGGAAACTACATTCTCAATGAAGTTGTGAAAATGCACTTCCATCATGGTATAATGGTTAAGTTAAGGCATTACAGCCGCCGTGTCAGTGTCTGCTGCTCAAATTTTGAACGCATGCATTTGTCTTCTTCTACTTGTCGTTTAACGGCGATCGACACTTGACTAAGCAGGTCATTCACGCCGGTTTTACAAAAATTCCAGAGCAAGCACGAATATTCTGTGTGTAATCTAGGGTAGTTTTCAAGATGGGTGAATTAAAAAATGTTTTTATTTCCTTTAGCTGCCAAGGCGACTGCATAGGCCTACTTAGATTTATGAACTCCTTCAGTGCCAAGGTCTTGGATGATATATTGTACAATAGAAAAAATGTGACCATAAATTATCCTAGAAAGTCTTTTTTCCTTAAGATGTTCTTTTTAGCAGGATATTTGGTCCCATTTCTTGGCGTTAAAATGGTTGGCACGAGGACTTCCGGTTATGTTCGACCACTAGTTGGACACGCGGTAGCCCCACTCTGCCTTAATCCTGATAAAAACTGAGTAAATACGGTGGACCCAACTTTTTGGAGTGGCACGTTGGATTCGCGGTGCGTCCGGGCATGTCGCAACCCGGAAAGGGAAGACGCAAGCAAACTAGGTTAACAGACTTTGGTACGCCAGCAGCGCCCGATGCTAGCACGAAGAGCATGGAGGCTAAGGCTAAAGATAAAGCTAAGGCTAGCGCTGTAGCTGTGGAGCGGACGGCTGGCGAAGTCGGGGCCGGAGACGGAACTCCGGGATCGGCAGACGCTGGGGATAGTTCCGTGGCTGCAGCAGCAATTGAGCAACAATGCCCGGAGAGCGAGGAAGAGCCAGCCGGGGCCAAGGAGGAAATACTGGCGGCTATATGTTGCCTAAAATGGTTGGAACTGTAAGTGTGGGGGCACACACCTCGTACACCTGTCCGGCTGTGTAGTCCGTGAAGGCCACCACCTGTGGAGTGGCCAGAAACACCGCTGTGGATAACTTGGAGTGGCTGGGGACGGAGAGAAATCATCACTTACATCATTAACGCATCATTTTGGGTCATCAATTTAAAACACAATTAAATCTGAAACCATTGGGGCTGGCTCTGTGGCGCAGTGGATTAGACCACTTCATCCAGCCTCGTACACTTATGCCTGTGGCACAGTCTCACAGCAGACTTAGCTATCGTAACATTGATTCCCCCGTCTCTTCTTCTCAGTCTCCTTCCTGGCTCTCTCGCTCTCTCTCACACTAAAATCTGTCAATAAAAATGGAAAATGGTGCTTATGCCCCAAAAAATGATGTAAAAAAATGTACGTGATTACTTGATTAATCGTGGTTATGACTCGAGTACAAAAAGATTTTGACTATAACTGTCTCAATGAATCGTCTCCTACATTGGTGAACCGTTTCTCTGCAAGGAGCAGGTCTTGTCTCCTACCTTAGTGAAGGGTTCCTCTGAAGGGTGCAGATCATATCCCCTTTGCGCTGCACCAAAAGTTTCCCGTGCAGGGGAGGCAGGAAACGAGGGTTCCGCAAGAAGTTCTGCTTCTCCTGCAGCTTCTTTATTGCATCGCAGTCGTCTAATAGTCCCGTGCCGTTTGCCTGGCGGTCCCTAAATTTGTAGGTCTTCTGAATGATAATCAACACATAACATATGCAATACATCAATCATTTATTTTCTGGACACAAAGGCACTCAACAACACGGCTGTCCAGGTGCTCCTCTTCTTAAAAGGACCACCAGCGATTCTGGAGGGCGGGATGCCGAAAACAAACCAGATTGCAAAAAATAACTACATTTTAAAATATGTAATCTATATTATGGTTGCATTGGCCTGGAATAGGGGATTACATCAGTTTCATAATCATTAAAAAATGCCATTTTCCACCAAGACCCCAAACAATTGGAATAATGAAATTATTGACTTGATTGTATTAGTTAATGTATTAAAGTAATGGAACTTTACTTTATCTTACTTTGCCTTCAGAGTGAAGGGATTACGCATCCAGGGGTAAGGGATTACATGATCCACTAAAATGCGCAATGATACATCCAAATCTCAAGTAATATTTATATGTAGAAACAAATCGAGAGCATTGAGTTGAGGTGGCTTGGACATCTGTTTAGAATGCCCCCTGGACTCCTTCCCGGGGAGACGTTCAAGTACCACTCGCAGGCGACCGCGGAGAAGACCCAGAACACTCTGGAAAGATGTCTCTGGGCTGGCCTGGGAATGCTTTGGGATCAAACTGGGCCCGGATTAAGTGAAAGAAGAATTAAGTAAGAAATCGGGAGCGAAGTAACCTCAAGGCTCTGCACAGAAAATGCATATTAGTTCAACACACCAGTAAGTCTCAACTTACCAAACGAGCTTTTTTGGGCTTTTTCACATCTTCATCTGTCAATCTACACTCTGAGTGATCTTCTGCATCAATCTTACAACCTGTAACCACACACACACACACACACAGACAGACACAAACACGTACGTACACACACACACATACATACATACAAACCAGACAGACACGCACACACAGACGCACAGGAAAACATAGCACAAACATAAACACACTCACATACAATCACAGACAAACACTCACACAATAAGACACAGACACACACAAAGGCATAGACGTTAACTCTTTCTGCACAGCACTTTCACAGACTTCATATAGAATACACAAAGTTAGTGCCAACCATTCACCGTCAGCTGCATATTGAAACATTAATGTTAATGTTAACGTTGCAAATTTAGCACATTTTCATCCTGGTTTTAGCACTGGTTAGATCCGGGGCTAAATTACATTGATTTGTCATAATTGTGTTCAGACTGCTGTTTTTTTTAATGTTTTTTCCAGCCCATTCAGGCTGTTTTTTTCCAAGCTTTATTTATTAAGGTTAGTCGAAACAGGTGAAGAGGAGGGTAGACATGCAAGAAATACGTCAGTGGTGGGATTCGAACCACCGTCTCACCGCGCCATATGCGTGCTTTCCAGTGTACTGCCTAACCGACTGAGCTACTGGGCAGCACATTATTTTTCTGGCGCAAGCACCATTTTCTCATGTTATTGACATGTTACAGTGAGAGTCAGAACTTGACATTATCCCAGACCCATCCCACTTTTTTGGCAGGGCTCAAGCTGCATGATTTAGCGCGCGCAACAGCTCGCTTGGCGTATTCACATCAATTGTGGACAACACAGAAAAGAGTTCTATCTCGACTGAACAATCAAAAAGTATAGTTGATCACTTCAACCCAGTTTCTAACTAATCCTATCAAATAAAGATGAAAAAAAGATTCTGGTAAAAAAAAATGTATTACTTAATTACTTTCTAAGAAACATTGTGTTTGACATTTTTGTGTTTGTTTTTTGTAACGTCGTTTGATGTTCTTAGCAAAACGCATGAGTTTTGCTAAAGTCTTCTATAGACTTTCATAGCACTCAATAGTTAATTGTCAATGACAGGATTCCTTTAATGTAGGATAAGGGAGAACAAGAAACAGTACTTTGGGATATTAAAATAAGATGAAATAATACTAAAAAACTAAAAGTGGTCTGTTACCAGTGGCGCTCTGGCGCCACTTACAAAAGCCTGGGATTTGCAGTAGAGGGCGCTATGCCCTTAAGGCGCTGGGCGCCAGTCCCAGGAGGAGCCACGAGTAAGAATTGCTAATGCTAACGACTAGCACCTGTGGCTCCTATTATTTCAGCAGCAGGCTCGGTTCGATCGGCCTGGTGCTATTGTCTTGGAACCCAAGGCACCTTTTACCTAATCCTATCTACAATACATTATTGGAGAAGGGCCGGCTACCAATGATTATCACACTTGGCGAGTTGTGGCCATCTCGAGCCACAAATACACTCGTACGAATCCCATCTGTGTGTATGAGGCTAGCTGGTTCACACGGAGTCGCATCTACCATTTGTCTGCCTAGAGCTAAATTATTCTTGTGAGTCCAATCGTTACTCACGTTATCCGGCCAGTATCTCTGGCGTACTGTGAGAGTTCCACAACACTCTCACTTGGGCTTACTGCCCAGTTGGCATTGTTTCCAGTTCCACCAAACACGCACCTTTAACATGCATCCCCACATCCAAACTTCCATATTGCATGTTCAATGGTAGTTGTTTACAACTACCATTGAATTGTATTTGTGGCTCGAGATGGCCACAACTCGCCGAGTGTGATAATCATTGGTAGCCGGCCCTTCTCCAATAAAGTATTGGAGAAGGGACTACTGAGTGTTTTGAGTCGCTAGTCACAGTTTGCTGCTAGAGGGAATGAGCTACGCACTAACAGACAGGGGTGGAAAGGTCGACTTAACATAAACTCCCGCCTGTCGGCAGAAAACCATAACCGCATGGTTAAGGCCAAGTTATTTAACCGTTGGATTAGGTAAAAGGTGATACTCAGCCTCGGGTTCCAAGACAATAGCACCAGGCCGATCGAACCGAGCCTGCTGCTGAAATAATAGGAGCCACAGGTGCTAGTTGTTAGCATTAGCAATTCTTACTCGTGGCTCCTCCTGGGACTGGCGCCCAGCGCCTTAAGGGCATAGCGCCCTCTACCGCAAATCCCAGGCTATTGTAAGTGGTGCTAGAGCGCCACTGGTAAGATGGTCCATGATTCCTCTGCCGTTAAGCTTGGTTGAGGCTAGTAGGTTGGGATTTGAGTGACCTCATCAAATGTAAGTACCGCATGTGTATGTGTTACCTTGTGAGGGGACTTGGCAGGCTCTGGGAAGGTAGTGTTGGGGACAGATAAGATGGTTTTTATCCAGCAACTCCCAGACGCCATCCACGCACCAAGAAAACATGGAGGTGGCTGAGGAGGAAGAGAGGTGGAAAGAGGGTGCGAGAATGCCAGGAAGAGAAGTCGCAGAGGGGCAAAAGAGAGAATACAACCAATGATTGTTATTCCAGCACTACATCAGAATCATAATCAACTTTGTTCTCTTACACGTAATATACCTACCACCAAACCCTTTTTCAACACAAACAAGCAAGCTGTATCAGTTTGCGTTATCAGCGACCAACAAGAGCATTAACACACCAAATCTGGGACCAGTCGATCTGTTCAAAAGTTATCGTGTTAACACAAAGGATCTTACGCGGCGGACGCAGAGGCGGCGCATGCAAAACCATTACATCCGCTTTCTGTTTCAGAGATATAATGAGGAAAGAAGTGAATGAACGAGAAGGAAAAATATGAAGACTGAGGAAGAGAAATGGCCTCTAGGACTCACCCATATCCCCTGGTGAAGCGTTTCGCTGTCTCCTCGCAAAGGCAGCGGCCCGCCCCCTGGCGTTCACAATGTGACGCTCGAGCACGTCTGCTTTCTTCATCCGTGAACTGTACTCGCCATGGATCTGAGGCAGGAAAATAACACGTAGCGTCAACAAATCAAGAAGCGTCAACAAATCCCGGAACTATTGTAGAGCCATGCTTTCTGTAGGAATTGTGACATCACATGGCCTTGAACAACTACAGACCGTACTGGCCCAAACTTAAATTTGGCCGTCTTGAATTCAGCCACCTTGAAAGGCTCATCAGTTCATGAACCTACCCTGGAGCATTAACACACAGAATCTGGGACAAATCCATCCGGTCAGAAGTTATGGATCAAACAAACTTCTGCCCATCTTGAATTCAACCATCTTCAAAGGGCTGGCAATTGCTGTGGAAGATGCTTCATGTTAACGTAATACATTTTGAACGGATGGATTTGTCCCACATTCGGACAAATCCATCCGTTCAAGATATATCGCGTTAACATGAAGCATCTTCCACAGCAGTGGCGCACACAAGACCATTACATCCGCCCCGAACCGCGTTTTGGGGATATAAATACAGAAGCAGTAGCTCTTGAAGGATGGAAAAATAATTCTAACCATTAATCTAGGGGGTACCCCCCCTCCCACTCTTCTGGAAACTCAGAACCAGACACCTACTGGCCATGATACGCAGATCATACCGTACTTGACACAGCTACATGCCGCTGTCGAGTACTGTTGCAGCGACCCCCCCCCCAACCTTTTCCCTCCCACCCGGGTTGTTTCACACAAATAATATCCTCTGAACACAGTGAATGATTTCAATAAATTGATCATACAGCCATAATTTATGTACCTTTTCAAGTTCCTCCACAAATTTCTCATGGTAGTCTGAGAACCCAGTCTTGGTCTTGGAGAGGTTGGACACTGTCTCTTTACCAATCACACCCTTGGTATAGATGTCCTTAAATACGCATGCAAATACTGGAGAAATGTCCTGTAAAAACAAAAAAGCACAATGTGGTTAAACAGCCGGTATCCTAATTTTTAAAAAAAATCCTTATTTTATTATTGGCCTCGTATTGAAACAATCCGCACAACTGATATCCCAATTCCAGTCGATTAGAGCTTGTAAACTGTCATCCGTGAGCTAGCAATATCCATGAATTTATATGCAAGTGGATCAATGTGAATTAAAACATTTGTTTTAATTATTCGAAATAGTATATATCGAAATGGTGTATGGGGAACAAGATCGTGATGCTGCCATTTCAGGTGGAGCGCAACACACACAGAGAAGCAGCCTGCGTTTATAAACACACATGTGTGCATGCTCTGCTGCTGGGCACAGTCGTGCATGCATATACGCGCGCATAGAGAATCCAGTGGACCGTGATGTACACACGCGTGGGAACTTGCCACACGTTCAATTTTAATGCAGAATATATATATATATATATTTATCATATATATTTACTAATATACATGCCCAAGCCCTACTGTTATTTTTAGTCAAATATGTTTTAATGCCGCTTAGAAACCGGTTGCAACATTTGACACTGTGGTGTTATGGATAAGCAATGTCACCCATAAGTTGCGAAATCATCTATAGCCAGTAGCTGTATAAGTAATATGTTGTATGTCTTACTGTCAGTTAATTGTAACAATAAAGACAGTGCCTCAGGTTGTGACATTTGTCACCATAGAACAATTTTAATATGGACCTATATTATATGGCACTACAACGCCAGCCGTCGACGCCACTCTCTGAATTAAATTACATTTGGTTCATTTTACTACACATGCAAGAAGCTGTCATTGCATGCCTTAAAAAATCATTTCCACGCTTATGGCACACATGTCATAGAGTACTTGGCACGTGAGTGTTACCTGGGACTGTTCGGAGGAAGGATGGGGAATCTTCATGCTAGAACACTTCCAACCGTCGGTCGCTGCGAGTTCTCCGAGCATGGCCATGACTGCTCAACCTGGCACCGCCGATAGAACGTTGCGCATCGATTAAAATATAAACATGTAAACCGCGTTACTGTGCCAACGCTGTTGCTGCTGGTAGTTGTTGTGAATAATGACGTTGCGTCACACTACACAGTCAAGGGCCGGTGTGTAATGGTAACATAGATTAGTAAGTAGTGGCAACATATCTCTTTCTTTTTTTTTCTTGTTGTTTAACTGCGCAGGACGCGCACACGTCATTCTGGAGGAAGTTGGTTTGGGTGTCCCCATGGTAACCCGGTAAACAATCGCCCCTGTGAGTTTTCTTAAACATGGAAGATACGGATGTTTGTAATTTCATGCGTTGACAAGAAAAAAAATACACTTCAGACATCGTGACAAATATTTTCGTCTATTTCCATATCTTGGTCTAATGAAGAGTATGTAATTTCTTCTGTGAGGAGTCAAGTGTACCCAATATTTCTTAGTTATAACCTTAGAAAACGGAAGTTCCTAGCACTATTATTTCTAGAACGTAGAGATCATCTTCTGCTTTTATTATACATTATTATGCATGTTATTATATTTAGAACATACAAAACCAAGATTGAGGAAACAGACTCAGCAGATCCAAGTGGTTTTCTGAAACCCCAACAAAGGTTACAAAACTTTTTTTTTGGTGCGCTTAAGAACTTTCCGGCTCACACCATAGATTAAAGATAAGGTGTCAGTTCAACAGATTAGAGTGTTTCAATGTAAACCAATGCCAGAGGATCAGTCAAGCATTTATGGTTTAGAAAAGATAAAAGCAGTGACATTTCTGAATAGAAACAATGTGTG
>OMKY01059215.1:6918-18394 GCA_900302395.1 Bregmaceros cantori | reverse complement strand
GACAGACAGACAGACAGACAGACAGAGACAAAGACAGACAGACAGACAGAGACAAAGACAGACAGACAGAGAGAGACACAGACAGACAGAAGGAGGGAGACAGCCAGAGATGGACAGACAGAGACAGATAGACAGAGAGAGAGAGAGACAGACAGACGGAGACAGACAGACAGAGACGGACAGACAAAGACAGACAGACAGACAGAGACAGACAGACAGACAGAGACAGACAGAGAGAGATAGACAGACAGACGGAGACAGACAGATAGAGACAGACAGAGAGAGACACAGACAGACAGAAAGAGGGAGACAGACAGACACAGACAGACAGACAGAGAGAGAGAGAATGTGTAGGTTGTTTGTTAGGGACACTCCTGCGTCCACGGGGCACAGGCCTATAGAGAGAGAGAGAGAGAGAGAGAGAGAGAGATAGAGGGGGGGAGAGAGACAGGCAGTCAGGGAGAGGGAGAGAGTGAGAGACAGACAGACAGACAGACAGAGACAGGCAAATAGAGAGAGACAGGCATACAGACAGAGAGAGAGTGTGTGTGAGCGAGAGAGAGGAATTAGAAGTCTGTTAGATGTGGAATTTGAACCAACAACCTCTGAGTCCAGTACTTGACTAACAGTCAAGTATCCAAGTACTTGACTAACATCTGATTACAGGTATCTGGTGTACTGTACAGATGTTTCCACTTGACAATCATTAGGAGAGCCTCTCACCAGCCTCCTACTGAAAAGGAGACACAACGTTACTTCATACCATTGGGGATTTGAACCAGCAACCACTGGACCACTAGACCACACAGGCAGGTTCCCGTGACGCTGATGGTAGAATATATCTGTGTCTCATTCACCAGAAAAGTAACCCTCGGGTGACCAGGCCTATAACATGCTTTCCTATAGCTGATTTTCCACGTGTCAAATAACCATGAATAAACCCTATCAAACGAAATCATTTCTATACACATTTTGGTTTCTATCCCCCAAAAACTGTGCAGAAAATGTATTGGCCTTTGTAGTGCAGTTTTAGAATGAAACATTAGAAATGAAGAGAAAAAACTAACATTTTTTTTTCCCATGTGAATTTTTGGAAATCCTATGTAGAAGTTTTGAACTTTTTATATGACAATCACCCTAGTTCAGTCTAAACTTACTTACTTCATCCGAAAATGATCCAAGATTCAATTTCCAGGTTGGCCTATCAAGGCGACGATATGCCAGCAGCGAGAATCTGCACATGTTCAACGGTAGAGCTTTTGAACAAGTGTCTGTTGTCTGTTTGTCGTAAACTTTGTTACGGAGTTCTCCGGTCCTATGCTCCGCTCTTGGTGGAGAACTTGTATCGCGGTTTCGCCCCAGAAGTCACGTGATCGACCCGGGACATTTTTTTCCGTGTAGACAGACTTTTGAACCCGCTTGTGAAAAAAGAAAAAAAGAACGCAGTGACATATTTTTTACAGGCTGCTCAGGACTGGGTTGTTTGTGGGCCCATGGGAAGGAGGGGAATTTTTGGGAGGGGAATTGGTGCCAATTCACCACACACAATACATCAGACAGCAGTTACCAGATGTGGTAGTCAAGGGGTTAGAGACAACTGTCGTTGCTGGTAAGTGCACTATATAGGGAGTAGGGGATAGGGAGGGATTTCGGACACAGCCTTTGTCCTTTATTTTTTCTAAAATGTCGTCCACCTACCGCTTCCAAATGCTGGGGCTGAATTCTATAGGAGCGGCGTTCTCTCCTCCAGATCCTCCATGAACAGGTTGCTCATTACTGCTTATAATGGTTCCCCCATGGACAGTCCTTCCTTCTGTCTGTACATCGTGTTTTGCAACTAAATGTAGTTTTTATCGTGAGCTGTAGTAGTTGTAATATGTCTGATTGTCAGGTCTGTGAGGCGTGGGCCTCCACACCACTTGTCACACCTACTGCGCTGTGATGGAACAACTTTATTTGATTGACGCACCTTTTTTCAAAACTGCTTAATCCAGACCAAATGATCGTTCCAGTGGCGTGCGATGCTTGGGTGATTGTTCTTCTGGTTTTCCAGGCTAGGTCCACTTTGGTGTCTTTCAGTTGTCTGGAGTTGGTGCAATGTTGGTCAGAACGTTTTTAGGGGTAGGCAAGTCCTTAACATTTCTAGATGTTGTCATGCCATCCTTTGTGTTATCTGCCTCTGCACCTTTTACTTTCCAATAACCCCCCAGAGTTTTGTTAGTTCAGTTTGAGAGTGCTTCATGTGACCGTAGCGTTTTAGAGATCTGCTTTTCATTGTTATAGACTAGTTTGGCGGGTAGTTCAGGTAAAAATTCTAGGGTGAACATGACTTCCGGTGCCGTTACATTGTGGTGTACAGACATATATTTTAAGTTTTCTATTTACAAAGGAACAGCACACAACTATTGCATTATTTAAAAATGATGGTTACTTGCGCTGCGCTATTCCACACCCAAATCCTATTAGGAATCTAATAACCTGCCCAACCCCTTCCATTTACACATTTTTGACAGACTTCCAAGTGAATGCAGCCATCCCATTGGTCGGGAAGAACATGTGACCACATCGAGTGAATAACTTTATTTTCAAAATGTCAGCCCACTGTTTTTAGCACGTAAACTATTGGTTTGTAAATGGGAAAAAAATGAGTATGTCCAAATATTTTAGGATCTTCACTTGCAATGAGCGCCGCTATCGTAGCTCTGGAGGGTGTTGAGGGTGTGCGGAGTGGCGAAGGCAGCAGGAAGCGATTTCAAACAGGAAGAAGATAGTAAGTACACAACTGCAGCATTGGAGGCGATCAATAATTAATTTACTTTCAACAGTCAGGGGCAATTAACGGGCGTTTTTACCCATTATCTGGCTAAGGAGGCCGATAGCGGACCTCTAGACTCCTAATCTCACTGCTCGCGTCCTGATTAAGGATTACAGGACCAGAGCCTTTGGGGAAATCGATTGACACTCAAGATGTTTGGGAGTGGTGGGATTATGCACCGAAATCCACCTCTTCATTGGTACACTCAACGCCTGAAAGAAACTGCTAGGGGAGAAGAACCTGTGGTAGACACAGCGCCATTAGCCATTAGCGCCACAGTCGAGTGAGCCGCTCACTCGACTGCCTGAAACTCTGCTTGCGTTGCATTCGAAAACAAGGCTGTGATGATAGTGCAACACGATGCACGAAGATACAGAATATTTTTACACTTGTTCCAACTGTTTACAAGTTGAGAGACGGCTTCTCAGCGACCCGGCTATGCTATGCTTTTTTTTTCAAGCAGCGCCCAGGATGCGATGTGTCGTATGAACAGTCGTTGGGTGGCCGAAACAATGACAAATATTGCCAGATCACATTAATATTAATAATGTGCCAATTCCTTAATTGCGTGAAGTACAGTATTTATTACTTCAAGTAAAACCTTCTGGCTAGTAAAAAAGTTTTATATAAGTTACTGTTAATGTTTTTTGTCGCAGAATGTTATTGTTGTCATGGCCTATTTGTTAATACCCTAGTCATTCTTAAATGGCTGCTGTTCATTTTCAACTCATTGCACATTTTTTTCCCGCAAACATTACTTTTTCTGGTAGTGAGGGCTGAGGTGTGAATGCTCACGGTTCGCCACTGCTTTATGAGTACTTTTTTCTCCGATGACTTTTCTTGTACTCAGATTTTTAACAAAAATATCGGTACTTCTACTCCTTACTTTTCCCAAAACAGGGAAAAGTACTTTGCCCAACTTTGAATGGTTAGGTGAGCAAGGTTTAAATGTTTCAGATATTCATCTCAATGTTTGGCAGCGTGATTTATAAACTTTAAGTGATATGAATTAGGCTAGGTTGTTAGTAATTTATTTAAACAACGTAGATAAAACACTGGAAACGTGATTCAAATGTAATTTTTGTACTTTCAAAAATACTTTATTACAATTAAGCGCATGTACTTTTTAATTTTAAAAATACTTTTTGAGTACATTTCTCAGGCTGCACTTTTTACTTTACTCGAGTAGATATTTGAATATACTTTGTAGTCTTACGCAAGTTATTTTTTTTCATAAATGTATTTTACTTTTCTCAAGGAAGAACACTTGGTACTTTTGCCATCTCTGCATATATATGGAGAGAGAGAGATATATAGATATCCCATGTATAAATTACATACGTTATAGTAAATAAAATAGTTTTTGCATACTCTGATAATTGTGTATTTTGAGTTATATCAACATTTTATTATTTTAAAATTACAATTATAGTATTAATAATTTTAAAAATACACGCACCATATGAGGGAATGAGCACAAACGGTAATGGCGAATATGAAGGGTGAATCACACGCCAGCGTTAATTCGAGTGTCTTCGGCTTTGTCCGGAGCATCTAACCAGGCCCGAATGGCTTGACACTTCCGGGCAATGTTGGAGTAGCATTTAAGCTAGTTTTGCTTGTAGCATCCAGGTACCTCTCGGGAGCGGAACTGACCCCCACGAAGAGTCTTCGAGATTGCCGACATGATCCTACAGCGGTCGGCGTGCGTGTCACTCGTTCCTCGGTCGAGATTGGTCTCAATCGACACATGTTCCTTTTTATGTTGCTGTGATTCAAGTTTAATCTTTAAAACTGGCAGTGGACATAATCATGGCAACTGTACATTAATGTATGTTTGGAAACAATAACTTAACTCCTATTTGATTAGAAATGCATGTTTCTCTAAACGAATGCACAAAAACAAACATTCAGAAATATTCTTTATTGCATACACATGCACATTATATATTATGTAACATCTAAATTGATGTTTTAAGTTGCATTTGTTATGCAATTCCATCATATTGTAAAGGTTACTTTCATTGATGTTTCGTGATACGTTTGTTATGAATCATTTCGGATGACCCAGAAATAGAACCGCACGTGCGGCAAGCCCTAGAGCTGAATTGCGCAACCTCCTGGGAGAGGAACCGGGCCCAAAACATGGTAGTGCACCCCTCCCACCCTGCGCACCACCTTTTCTCACCGTCCCCTCGGGAAGGCACTACAGAGCCCTGCGTACTAAAACTTGTATCTTCCCACGCGCAGAGATGCTACTGAATGGAGGGGGCAGACCTGCTTGATCTGTTGACATGCTACATGTGCCGATTCTATGCCAATGACACTTTCGTGCTGCCTTTTTTTGTGTTGACCTTGTTCATTACCTGTTGATCTTGAGTCGTTTCATGCTGTCATGTATATAATGCAATGCAATATGAGGAATTAAAATGAATCGAGTTTCACTATTTTTCAGTGGCATTGTCGACTACAAATAATGTAAACAAATGGAGTCAATGTTTCATAAATATTCAACGCTATAGTGAAGAGACAAGCTGACGTTTTATGCGACACTGATGTTCTGGAGAAGTTGCGCCACAGAAGTTGAAAGAAATTAAAGTCTTACAGATCAAAATAATTAGAATATGGACAAACATTTATTGAACATATAAGAAACAGCTTTTTTTCAAACAAGGACATTCAGTAACTGAAAGGATGAAAGGCTGGCAGTAGAATAGTTGTGTCAAAGCCAAAATCAAGAGCAACGCACATAGTTCAATGCTTGAATTAGAAAACAGAAAAAGGTCACATTCTCAACAAAACTACACCTGAGCTCTTTGTACGGGGAACACACTTAAAAAGTGTTGTGCATTGATGATGAAAATAAAGTCTCACAATAATGTCAAAATAACATCTGGTCGGCATGGAATTATGTTTTCTTTAAAAAGAAAATGGGAAGTTTTAAACCTCAGATAGAAATAAGTGTTTGAACTTGAACTACAAAATCTTGCCCGCATGGCTTGTGCTATTCAGATTTCACATCCTTTTAAAAATGCCATAAAACCTTGTTGTTACTGTTTATATCAATGTATTGTTCTGTTCTGAATCCACCATCAGCATTGGTAGTTTAAAAAGAAAATCTATATAATAATGTGGATATGATTTAAAATACGGAATGTGAAATTGTTAAAGGAAAACTACTCAAAATTCACACCGAAATAACTTTGATTCTAGCCGTTGCGCGTGCACTCACTCTGCACACTGGGCACACTTTAACAACATAGCTAAGAACTATGGTCCCAAAAAAGAAAGATGGGTAGAACAATTCACTTCTAATTGTCCAAGGAGCCTGGCAAGCCAGAACAAATGAATCGTCCACGCATCGCATGCAATCAGAATCATTTGGTCTGGATTAAGCAGCTTCAAAAAGGTGTATCAGACAAATTACCAAATCTCAGCGCAGTAGGTATGACAAGTGGCATGGAAGCCCACGTCTCGAGTAAAGGAACAAAGCCCGCCTCAACGGGGCACTGATCGGATTGCCTGAACGACAATGGTTTTTTTCCGGCCCGCCATGAACGATGTGTGGACGATTCGTTGGTTCTAGCTTGCCAGGCTACCGTTTGGGTCCGTGGGGCTATGCTATGGTATCTACTGTTAAGATCAGGGAATAATATTTTTCAGTATGGATTTTCAGTGTAGTTTTCCCTCAGGAGTAGTTGACACGCCCCAAACAGACAAGATTAACCAAGGAACCTAAACATGACATTTAATCCACCTTGAATGTCCAAAACAAAGAAAAAACACCCTCCATATAATAAACAGAACAAAGTAAACAGCCATTTTAGGGGATTTTAAGCAACAAACTTATTCTTTGTTGATGAGCCACTCTTTGTAGCGGTGTCTGCGTGGGACTGATAGCCAATGATGACCTTCTGGGGAATCCCCAGCCGGGCCTTGTACACCCGCCTACAACACATTGTCAATGCAAGGATATTAGCAAGAGTTTTCTAAAAGGTATTTTTCTGTTTTTCACAGACAAGCTGACGAGGAAGGAGAACTCTCAGTACTATGGACGCCGTGATCTGAACCACATTCATACCATTAGTATGAGTGGGGCGCCTCAAGTGCAGTGTCTTTAACCAATCCACCAACAACCCCCCCCTACAATCAACGGCTGAAAGAAACTGCTACACGTTAAGAAAGTTTCCCATAACCCCGCTTCTGACCAACATCTTAGTTTTCATCTTTATTGGATAGGATTAGTCAGAAACTGGGTTGAAGGGAGGGGAGAAGAAATTGCAGCACTGCGGTAGACACAGCGCCATTAACGTGAATAGGGGCGCCTTAGGTACTACACAATAATAATTGTATACTGTCTCGGTATATGACTAAAGTGCAGTAGCTTTCAAAAGAGGCCAGATTAGTTTTAAAATTTAGTTTGAGTCATGTTCGTTACGGATCATCAAACTTCAATATTAATCACTGTTGAAAACATTGTTACAGCTCATTTACAGGCAGTAGGCTGGGCTCCCATCTAGACAAACATATCTTGGAAAATAAGCATAGACTTGGATCAAATACAAGTGTGATGGGCTTGTACAAACTGGCCAAAAGAATAGACGAATGACTTTCACAATTACATTGCAATCTGATGTAATTGTGGGAAATAATATTTTCCAGATTCCCAACTACAAGCCAAATAAGGAATAGATTTGCATCTTTCTATGCAGTGTTGTGTTCAGGACACAGATGAGATGTTTCGCAGGCTCCTTGACATCTCGCCTTGAGAATACATTACCAACGAAGACGTGAAAGCCACAATAAAACAAGCCATTGGACCATATGAAGATTTACTAACCACAGTCAAAAAACAAAAACATCACAAGGACACAAATCCTTCAAGGCACAGTGCCAGGTGGCAGGAGAGGAAGACAGAAAGCAATGGGAAGATAGCATCCAAGAATTGACAACATGCAGGCTGAATGACACCATGCGAGTGGCCAGGACAGAGCGAGATGGAGAGAGCTGGTTGTAAATCTTGAGTGGTGCCCCAACGGTCAAACTACGAGGACAGAGAGCTAGTTGTGAAGTCTTCAGTGGCGCCCCAACGGTCAGACAGGCTATAGCAGTGATGATGATGCTGTGTTGGAAGAGGGAAACCACTCACCCAATGTGTGTAATGGCGTCCTTGTTCTCATAGTTCCGGGTCCAGATAGCGATTTTGTCGCCTTTGGCTCTGACATTGACGACAGCGCCACACACGTCGTCGCTATGTTCGTCAAATGCCTCTCCGATCAAGCACATGAGCTGCGACACAGGAAGTAGGAATCAAAGTGTAAATGTAAACACAGGAAGTTATTTTTGAACTGTAATGGGACAGCACACACCTATTGCGTTATTAGAGGAGGATGTTAATTTGCTATTCCACACCCAAACTTTTCTAGTGCAGTTCTGTGCACCATGAACGCATGACACGATCTGCACAACCTGTTCTATTTACTCATTTTTGTAGGACTTACCAGTCAATGCAGCCACACGTGTTTCTGCAAATCACTTGGCCGATTAGAAATTTGCCTTAACAAACTAGATAGGAGTACGTATGTGAGACACACACACCTAGATCTGTGGTGAATAATATCAAAGAATGAAATATTTTTTTGCATTAAATCTTTAAAGGAGCAGTCAGGCAAAATATTTTGATTTTGTTTTGAGGATGTAATGACATCCAAGATACAAAACTGCAGTCTTTTGTTTGTCAATTTCACAGAAACAAGAAAATCCAACAGTTTCCAGCCAGAATCGGCCCAGAAACAAGGATAAACCAACAGTCTCCAGCCAGAAACGGATAAAACCAACCGTTTCCAGCCAGAATCGGTCCAGGTCACCAGCTCGTTGCTGTTTGGACAGATTGATGAGCCAGCGACCGCCTCTTTGGTTCATCTTGTCTTCCCACATCGGCTCGATACCGTCCTAGATGCAGGTAAAAAAAAAATGTATTAAAATGGAAACATTGGATACCGTACGATAAACAGTTCATAAAAGGGAGAGAAATATTATATTCAAATGGAAAAGTATAGTCTGAAAGAACAGATAACTAGCAGCACTCAGATTGCAAACCTGCGCCGTAGTGGTAAAAAAAAAAAAAAAGAAAAAAGAATAGTACTTTTAGTGGTAGCAGTACGTGTGGCGATTGACGCCACCAGCGAACATGCTCAGCACAAGCCAACTAAAATCAAGTATGATTATGTTACTTATAGGATACAGAAATGCACCAAATGCATCAATCACTTCATCCGTAGGTCATTTCCAACAACTCTACCAAATTTAATCCAGATCAACTTTTTTCAGTTATCCTGGGGACAAACCAACCAATGCGACTAAAAACATAACCTGCTTCGTGGCGCAGGCCCGGCGCAGGTAATGACCGATAAGAACACTGATGAAGTGTTAAAAACATTGAACGTTACGTGCGCTGCAGTAGCTCAGTCCGTTGAGTGTTGTCAATTATTAAATGAATATCTGCACACATGCAAAAAAAGAACAACTTTACATTGCCAGTGATTTTAGTCCATTTCACAGGAAATAAACCAAGCACTTGGGAAGGCTCAGCCCGTGATTTCATATTCATAGAAAAACAATTTCTTCCAGGAGAATATCAGGATGAAAAGTGAGGTGAAATAGACAAAGCCACAATGACGAAATGTCTCAAAAAGTGTTAAGCGTACTTTATGAAAACAAATTACAAATATAAAATAAAAGAATGACATCTAAAAAAAAAACACCTTGAAGAGCGAGTAGTCACAGCCGGACGAGAGATTACTGGACACCTGGATGTGATTATACAGCCTGGAAAGGAGCAGCAAAAACAGAACAACCCATTAATTTGAAAGATTAGTCACAAAAAGGGAAAACAGAAAACTGCTAAATTGACAGGACCAGACAAAATGAAGGGCCAAGATTTATAAGAATACATAATATTAGGGGTGCAACGGATTGCTGTTGATCTGTGATCCGTTCGTGTCACGTGTGGTCCGCGGTCCACACACGTGTACCGCGAACCACAATAATAAAAAAAAATAAAAAGGCACGTGCAGTAGCGCTTTTTGTCTGCCAGATGGAGCCATAGCGATAGAGATGGTGTTCTCCATAGGACATTTACACATGGAGAAGTGCAATAAGGCCCATTTTCATTGCACGTCTCTATGTTGTTTAGGAAGATGAGGATGTGCATTATTGCACTTTATGTCTTTATGTCATTTTTTAATGTTAAAAAGAAGATATATCCCCCTGTCCTGATTACATTTATTTCATATATTTTATTTTAATAACCAAAACAGAAACGTATGTTTATTTTTGTCTTTTTTTGCGATAATCCGAAAAATCCGTGATCCGTGAGCTCTGATCCGAGGATCGGTCCGATCCGTGAGTCTTTTGATCCGTTGCACCCCAATATGTGGGATGCACCCTCACCAACGCTAGTAGTTTGTGTAGTTGAGGAAGAGTCACCTTTTGACATTATGATTGCCTAGTTTTTTTAATATGGTTAATAGGTCTTTGTATGGACTGTTAATCACACTACCTTTTAAATAATTTGGAACAAGTCTACTTACGCCCAGAAGTCCTCCACAGTGTCAAACCTGGAGACAAGCCGCAGGTTGGTCTGCCACGTTCTAGTCTTGTCGGACTTGTAAAACCACAAGGCCCACCTGCATTTAAAAAAACGCCAGTCATTAAATAGGGAAAGCTAAAGGCATCATGACAATATGTAGTCTGCCTATATGTTCCAAAAGAGCATTACTTCATTGAGTATGGATTCAATCTTTAGCATATCTCGATGCCTTGCACCTGGTTTTAAAAATGACATTTCCCCAAGTGAGGTTGGAGCTTTCTGCTGCTGCTTGCAAATCATTTTCCCCTATGGTGGGGTTTTTTATAGCTTACTATGATGCCACCAGTAGGGTTGAGGGGGGTTCTATGGTGGGTTTTTATATCTTGCTGCGATGCCACCACTAGGGGTGATGGGGTCCCCTGGGTCTTGTTGTCCAATTTTGTTCAAGTGGTGTACGAGTGGGAACGAGCGGTATGCGTTGCAACAGAGTGTTGCATTATGCCTTCAACGCCTGTCTGCAGTTACTGTGGTTGTTGGCTGAATGTTTAAAAATGTTGTCGATGAAGGGCTACAAATAAGGTTCTACCAGTGTCCCTTGACTGTATTGATTCTCTGAATCCTTACGCATCACAAGAAGGTCGTAGGAATTATCAATCATACATAATGGAAATTATGCCACCAGCCGTTATGTGTACACGTCCATTGGAGCGTGTGTATATATTTTTTCTCGGTGCAAGTGTCATTTTCTTATTTTATTGACACTGGCTGTGTCCGAAATCGCTCCCCATCCCCTACTGTCTGTATGGTGCACTCAACACCAACAACTGCAGAGATTAAACTCGGCACCGTCAAAATTATAAAACAAAAATTCAAAAATCACAAAAAATCTAAAGTACTTACATTTAAAACCATTTTCTGTGGTTGCACCATTTTTTGTAATTTAGTTCATTTTTGAGTATTGGAGTATTCGGACACCCCTACAAAATGGCGTGCGCCCCATATAGTGCATTATATAGGGAATAGGAAGCGATATTTTGGACACAACCAGTGTTATTGTGAGGGGGGGGGGG
>OMKY01059173.1:13529-25958 GCA_900302395.1 Bregmaceros cantori | reverse complement strand
CCCCCCCCCCAACCCCAGAACTGTGTGCACCGTGCCCCTCATCGACTCCATCAACGGGCAAACGTACAACATTGAGCCGCAGGGAGGAGGCGACGAGGATGGATTTGCTAGAGGAGCATGGGATTGGAGCATGCTTTGGAAAAGAGTCCCCCTGGGGCACAAAGAGAGAGAGCGCAGGACACAAATCACTGAACCGTATAGGTACCAACTTGGTTATGTCGAAATTCTGGTTTTAAGAAGTAGTTGGGCTCTAGGGGGTGTCTCAACTGGTGGGTTTTCTAAAAGTTGGGGTTGTAGACACAATAATGAAAAATGTGGCTCTTGAAGATCCACCAGTTGTGAACCACTTCTCAGGGACGTATGGGATGTTGATCAACACGTTTTACAAACGGGGCTAAGGTGAAAGCAACACTATGGAGAGTTATATTGGGCCTGTCAATTTCCTCATTATAGCCACCTATGATTGCATGCCACAAAGTCGTCCTTTATAAATGATCAAACAGTAAATCTTCCCAGATCATCTACAGCCCGTTATAACTCTCCAGTGAAGCATTTTGATAGTGAAAACAAATCCTGACTGTTCAAACCCAGTAAGTCCCCAAAGGCCACTTCCAAACAAACCTATTTGTCTATGGCTGTTATGTATGCTTCGGCATTAAAACATTTCAAGCTTGTCATCTCAAATTGCCTGTTTTTTGGGGAAATCCTTGGGGACTTCTCAATTATGCATACTTTTGGAAACGGAGATTACCATATCCATGATTTGATGCCCAACACAGCTCATTCTTTTGGTGTCTGTGATTGATTTTGATATGAATCGTATGGTAGTGCATCTGGCAACGTGGCTGAAAATACATCAACTTGGCCATTTGGCCTCTGTGGCACGTAATGGACAGCAGGATCTATGCTATGATTTTCTAATCATTTCCAGAGATGGCAAGTGAGAAGTACAAATATTTAAGTACTATACTTAAGTAAAATGTTCAATTATCTGTACTTTTAGAATTACTTTTTTCTGTGATTACTTTTTACTTGTACTGAGTACATTTTTAACAAAAATATCTGTACTTCTACTCCTTACTTTTACCAAAGCAGCTTGTTACTTTTTTCTTTTTTTTGCGCACTGATGGGGTAGGATAACATGTATAATATTAGTCAGTAGGGGGTGCTGATGCACCGAGTGCAGTCTCAGTTATTAAGTAATAAGTGGTTTTCATTTAGTCCCGAGATATAAGTTAAATTAGGCTAGGTTGTTAGTCATTTAGTCAAACAATAACATTGAAAAAATGCTATTTACAATTTCATTTCTAATAATTTGTACTTTTGTACTTTTGAGTACATTTTAGAGCCTGTACTTTTTACTTTCAAAAATACTTTTTGAGTGCATTTCTCAGCCTGTAGTCTTTACTTTACTTAAGTAGATATTTGGATCAGTACTTGGTAGTCTTACTCAAGTTGTTATTTTACTAATGTATTTTACTCTTACTCAAGTAAGAAATATGGCTACTTTTGCCATCTCTGATCATTTCAAACATTCCTCTTGTTCAAATGTCTGAATTGTCCACTTAGGTCCACGGGGGGTGCTCTGTGTGGTACTGGAACTTTGTCTCCCCATTAGTTGTGTGGGATTCGTTGATGTTTGATAGCTGATGGTAGCTGTGGGTTCAGGCTGTGGTGCCGTTTCTGGCCTCCCCTCCACGTTTCTTCGCTCATTCCCACCCCGTCTTTCACGCATCATCTTTCTTTTGCACAGTCTTTCTATCTGTTGTAGTTCTACTGATGGGTTAACCCTCTCACTGCCAAGAAGTTTGACTGTTGAAGGTCCATGAAACATTTTAAATAGTGTATTTAAACAACAGCTCATAAAGTAGAGTATCTCTACTTGCTGGGGCAAAGTCGTCTTTACAATTCTAAATATGCATACGTTTCGCATATTGTCTTTGGCAGTACTTTCTTCACAGTGCGAGGGTTATTTACCTCTGTTTAGATGAAAGGCGTGGTGCGCTGATAGGAGTGTCAATTTATTGAATTATATCCAATATTGTCAATATGATGTGACTGTATCAAAATGTTTGATATAAACTAATATCAAGTTTGACATTTGTCTATTCAATTCAGTGACACGTTTTTCACCAAATTACTCTCATGAAAACATTGGATCGCTTTGACACCGATCACATTACACATTTGTAATTAAAATGTGTAAAACAAATAATTATATGATACAGATGTACGTTTTCTTCTTTTAAGTCTAATAAAATGACTTTAAATCGTATAGGACATGTAATCTTATAATTTGCCTGACTCCTATCATAGAACCACCAACTTTCTGAACCACGCTGAGCCATCAAAGTCCCAAATGATGTTGTCATTGACTGGATGCGTTATGCGTTGACAGGTCTCCAGCCATGGCAGGTGGCCTCTTTGCCATAGAAAGAGATTTCTTCTTTGAATTGGGCCTCTATGACCCTGGACTCCAGATTTGGGGTGGGGAGAACTTTGAAATCTCATACAAGGTGGGTTGTTTTTTTTATTTTCAATTTCCACAATTTCAGCATCTGCCTGTGATTGTACACAGCATGCCCATCATTGCATTGATGTTGCGGTTAAGATTAACGTTTAGATTGATAGTATGAATTAAAAATGCAATAAACGATAATGCAGTTTGAGAAATTAAAAAAAACATCTAGCAATGATGATACCAAATTAGTGACGGACCGATATGAGTTTTTCGGCCTAATACCGATAACCATTGGACCGATACCGCTAACCAATATGTAACCAATACAGTATGGTGAATATTAGAGTTGTAAAAGGAAAGCAAAACATGAAATAAAAAGTGCTGTCGCTTGTTAACAGGGTTGGGAAGAAGTTGCACTTTCTAAGTGTTGTAGTGTACTTTCTAAGTGTTGTATTTCCATGACATCGTCTTTAAGAACAGGGTGAGTCTTTTTTTTTAGGGGTAAGGGACATTAGAGGGAAAATAACTAATGTCTAAATGTCTAAACAATTACTAATTTTAACCGTTCAGGTAATTGCAATAATATTGCAGGCTCCTCTGTAGCGTCAGGGAAATTTACAGCACCGATATGCAAAAATGTGTCATATCGGTCTGACTCTATACCAAATTAATGTAACCCTTCCATTGTCAACACATTTCTTGCAATTCACTCTGATGTTTGAATTTCCACCAAATTGGCTGCACCAATTATTCCTAAAGATGAATGTGTACAATACGAAGAACGGGGATTGACCGCTTTTTAGACTAAAAATGTGTTTTACCTCTTTGACTATCAGGCCCAGTTTGGCAGCCAAAGACTTCATGCTGTGTATAGGAAATGCAATTATTTAAATTGACATTATAATTTGCTGCCTTAAAAGTGCAGTAAATGAACTGCACCAAGGACATGCGTGTAGTGGTCACCATAGGTAATATTCTGATGGTTTTCTTCAAATTCAAGTTTTTCATCAATAATGTTAAATAATTATTATCATATTTTGGATCCTCAGCAATTATTAAGTATTATCAAATGGTGGCAATGATTAAAAAAAACATGGTGATTATCAATCATTACATTAGTTGTCGATTAATTAAATAATCAATTAGTCATCGATTAATCGACTAATTGTTGCAGCCCTAATTGTCGCATATTTACTTACTTCACTTGAACTGAATATATTTTACTTTACTTGTACTGAATATATTTTACTTTACTTGTACTGAATATATTTTAATTTAATTGTACTGAATATATTGGTTGCAACTTGCACATTTCTTGAAGGCATTTCTTGTGAGGCCAACATAACCACCAGAACTGGAAGCCCTTTCCCCAGGACACCCAGCCATGCATGTCTCTCAGCTACTTATGAATGTCAATGCATACCCTCATCACACAGCACCCACCACGGCCCCAGAAAATTCACACCGAAACAAACAAAAGACCTATTGAAGTTCAAATCAACTTGGCGAGGTGAGAGGAGGACCATCCTAATTACCTGGTGAACTGGTCTCCAGTCATGGCACTGGCCTGACTGTTGGGCTAAGGACCATACCTCAGCAGACGTCAAAACAAGGGGCTAAATCAAAGGAGTGAGGTGGATGTATCTGCATTTATGGAGTCTGGAGTTTCACACCAGGTTCTCTGCCAATGCAGTCCAAAGCTCTTGGCTGCCTTGAATTTCTCTGGCTTCCCACAATGTGCCATCCGGCCTCCAATGAAGGCCCTGGCTGCATCCATGGTCATGTTCTAGGATTTACTTCCAGGCCAGCCAGCTAGTCGTCCGCACGCCTTCGGCTACGTCCACACGGGAGGAAATCAAAATGAAGACGAGGAGACCCGATTTAAAAAATGTGCATCCACACAGAGAAGATCTGTAAAGCCGTGTGGATGGAGTGGTAGTTTAATAGTTATGCTAGAAGGAGTAAGAAGCATGTGCATACTCCCCTTCTACTGGCGCGGATCAACAACACCGGGGCGTAAATAACTCGGCGGCAGTCGGCTGTATGCTCTGCCGGAACTCGAGGCGATCTGTGTTTTCTGCACACATTCGTCTGTAGAGTGGCCAACGTTTTTCTGCACAACGCTGAACACTGCTGCCACAAAATGGTCCTTCCCCACTATACCCTGGATGTTGTGAACTCCACCATCTCGGGAGCTGATGGCCCCCGGATTGAAATGGCACTCTGTTGGGATAACAATATCATGTAAGGCCGAGGCTGAAACCAAAGGCAGAGATATGCCATGAACTGTGAACTCACCACAGTCATGTCTGTCAGCTTACTTGTGAATGGCACTGGACACTGTACTGTGTTCCATCTAGTCTTTGGCTTAGCATAAAATGTGCACACAGTGTGACACATTTGTATCAGAAGGGAAATTAAGTTTACTTCAGAGCTTAACAGTTACCAAACGAAAGAAACATGAATGCTAAAGATGCATTCTCAGTGTCAAGGTCGTACATTTTATTTTGCCAACTTTCTGTTCTCACTTCGTCTATTGCATTGGGAGCATGGCTTGAAAACTGAATTATTTTTAAAAAGTTCAGTTCTGAGCGGTTCAGGCAGGCCTAAGTTTAAACCGTTCCGCCACCAAAACATCGGTCCTGAACCGGTTCAGAACGCAAAAAATGTGTTCGTTGTTAAAGTTCCTTATATTGTGCAATGTTAAGTTTAGATATAGTTCATACAAAAAATATTTGGTGGACTTTCAAACTTCAGTGTAGCTGTATTAACACCATTACATTCGCTTCCTCGTCTGTCCACAAGATAGAGCCCCAGATGCATGGGGCTTGATGCCTGACAGTGAAAGTTAGATGGAAATAGTCTCCCAGACATAGGATATGTTAAAATACATAGGGAGCAAAAAAAATGTTTTTAACCGGTGTTGTGGATTTCATAATGTTCCGTTTCTCTTCCGAAAGAGTTGGAGAAATCTCTTTTTGTTTCTGTTTCCGCTCCCCATAAAATTCATTTCGTTTTCATTTTCGTTCCTTGAACCGATTCCGAGCCCTGATTGGGAGATGTAGATGCTGATGCGTATCAAGCACTTCAACCGTAAACTAAGGTGTCACATGGTACTCTTTGCAGATTTGGCAGTGTGGCGGGCAACTCCTGTTTGTGCCGTGTTCCCGCGTTGGCCACATCTACAGACTGCACG
Organism: Bregmaceros cantori; assembly: GCA_900302395.1. NCBI lineage: Eukaryota > Metazoa > Chordata > Actinopteri > Gadiformes > Bregmacerotidae > Bregmaceros > Bregmaceros cantori. The sequence continues at coordinate 20,301 of OMKY01059173.1, read as the reverse complement.
GCTGGCAGGGCAACCCTCCCCCCGCCCACGTTGGCTCCTCACCCACCTTGAAGGTACTCAACATCAAACTCTGTTGGAAACTGGAGGGAGGTCGGGGCTCTTGCCCAGTTATGAAGGCTGAAGACCACAAAAGCTATAAATGCTCAGAATTAGAGCTGCAACTATTTTGATAATCGAATAATCAACCATCTTTTCTGACGATTAATCTGTTCATTTTTAAATTTGAAATCAGAACAGTTGTTTTCGGAACAAATGTATTTTTTGCGCCCCATTCTGGGCTTTATTCAGGATTGCAGCACACAAAATGGTAGTCATTATTAACCTGAAACATTGTTCATAGCGCAAACGTTGAACAACATATCCAACACCTTTAAGCCGAGGAGTGACCAAACAAGGAGATACCGCGCAGCGGTACATCGCCGCACTCTCCACTTTTTCTCCCTTGCGTTGGCTCTGGGTAGGGCTAAGGGATATGGTTAGGCTTACAACCTTCGGTCTAAAGCACCATCGGTCTACGGACATGATCCCGCGGGGCCGCCCATATAGCCCCGCTGACTGCCGGCGGATGTCTGGAAGGAGTGCAGCAACTTAAAGGCTCCAATGCCATCTGTCTCCTCCAACTCTCTCCATCTCGGTGGATGTGGTGGTGGGGCAGTCGGCTAACGTCCCATTCAACAACTTCTTCCGTTAATAATAATTGCAGTTTCAACTAGTGATGCACCGATACCATTTTTTTCGTGCCGATAGCGATACCTGGCTCTGCAGTATTCGCCAATACCGATACCAATACCACTGTTTGAAAAAAAGTGCTATTGGTAGTAACTTCTTCCCAAGGTTTGGGAAGAAGTTATAAAAAGCAATAACACATTAAGAATGATTTCATTATTTTAATATTTTATTGTTTGGGTGTAGTACCTGAAGAGTTCAGATGCAAAACCCCCTTACTCCACTTTTTGAGAAAAAGGCCATTTTTTTTTAATCTGGCCATTTTATTTAAGCAGATGAGAAGAGATATTTTAGACACTGCGGGGAGCGGATTTTACTTACTTTACTTACATTTTTTCACAAAAACATTTCATTTACATATTCTACATTTAGACAAGATTCGGGCAGTTTCCACCTTAACGGCGTCGGAAAAATGGTATCGGTCCGATACTGTGTGTAGGTACATACCGATACCACAAAAAAGGTGCCAATACCGAGTACCTCCGATATTGGTATCAGTGCAACACTAGTTTCAACGTAATAAATTTGATTATTTTGTTAATTGATTATTTGTATCTAAAATATATATTTTTTCATTTCTCTGCAAAAAGAAATCATATTTTTGACAATTCCATACACGCAGGACGTCATCTCTACTTTTAAAAAATGATCTTTGTGTCTGTTCATCTCCCTCTGCTCGTATGCTTGCACAGAACTATGTGCGCGTCGTCGAGGTGTGGTGGGACGAGTACAAAGATTACTTTTACGCCAGCCGCCCAGAGACGCTGACTTTGGCCTACGGAGACATCGGCGACCTCAAGCGGTTCAGGTAATCACCAGTGTCTCCACTTTACCATATTATCCATATACACATTCTCCCACATTAAACATATTTCAACTCTGACACAGTTACACGGTCCCCTCAAGATTAATTTTAATTCGCCATATTGCATATACGTTCATGACAGCTGTACACACACATGGAATTTTAGTTGGGAAACGCCTCTCTCAAGATCAGCAGGTAATGAACAAGGTCAACACGAAAGAAAGAACCTCAATGAGTTGCCTGTTCCCACACAGAATCCAAATTTGCTTTAGCATTGCCGTTTTTTCTTAGGTCTTTGGTTTTTACCAGGCTTGACAAAATCTATAGGCACAACGACAAATTTAGATGCAATTTTCTGGTTGTTGTGGCACAGCGACACATTAACTCAGGGTGTACTTCCAGATGCAAAGGTTGGTGCAAAAACAATCACACCCACACTATACAAAACAAAGAAATTAACAGCGTATGAACTTTACATTTACTGACATTCAAGTACATTTTTTCCAGTACTTAATGCAACACTGGTAGGGATGTACATCAAAGCTTATGACAGTGCGGCTCCAAATGGTACCAAAAGCTGCAAATCCCCACCTTAAAGGCTTGGTTTAGTGTTTTAGCAATCGCTTTTAATTAACTTGGAGGCATTTGGAATATGAATATAAAATGAGTTCTTACTATAATCCACCCAAAGGAAGAATTGGGGCATTTATTTGACAAAGCCGCTATCCAACTTCAGAAAGATCCAAAACAGAAGCAACTGGACACATGCAATTGTCTGTCAAAATATAGGATCCATTCTTTCAAACGAGACAATTAAACAAAGTACATTATTATTGTAAATACCTTGAGGGCTGGGTATCAGGGGCTAGAAGGTACAGGAATGGTCAGTCAGCAAATTATCAACGTCCATGACTACATAAAGAGCCTGGTATTTAATGTGTTCATATGTGGAACCTGCTGGCTTTGGATGTAAAACATGTAGATATTACCTGCGCCGGGGTAGAGCAGGTGATGTTTCTGGTCGCGTTGGTTTGTCCCCTGGATAACTGAAAAGGTTGAGCACGGATCTGAATGAAATTTTGTTGGAAATGACGTAAGAAATAAGTGATTACATTTTGGTACATTTCTGTAGTCTATAAGTAAATAGTCATACTTCATTATTATTAATGGGTGAACGATCGTCACACGTGGCCACTAGCGATGTGCGATGCCTGGACGATACGTTGTCTCTGGCTCGCCAGGCTACTACTGTACGAGCACTTGCATTGATAATGGCTTGCCACACATACTGCTAGCACTAAAAGTACTATTTTTTTTCTTTGTACCACTACGGCGCAGGTGTGCGCTTTCTGAGTGCTTCTTGAAATGCAATACTGCTGCTAGAGACGAGTTTGGTGGGTATTCTCTGAACGTCACGTCCAGTGTCATTTAGTTTGTTGTTCTTTTTTCAACATGTTTACACACCTACCGCATTATTTTAAACTGATGGTGGTAACTTGCGGTGTGCTATTCCACACCCAAATGCTCTCGTGCGGATCTGTGACCCACAAATGCATGATTTAATAATCAGTGCAACTCGTTCCATTTTCTCATTCCTTTTGGAATAACTAGAAGACGCAGCCAGCTTATTGGTCCAGAAGAACTTGTGACCGCTCGGTGAGTAACTTTTAAGTTGGATTTTGACTGTATTTCATCAATATTTATGTACAATTTGGAACGGAGCGATTGGGGTGATGGTCACAGACCGACATCTAGTGGTCGGATTTTGAACTGGCGTGTTTTGTGTGCTCGGACCTCGGTCCAGTACCAGAGTTGGCATAGGCGACAATAAGGCACCGGAAGTGACCTTAAGAAGGGCGGGACAAAATGACTCCCACCAGTGTTTCGCACTTAACCCGTCTATACTTGTCTCACAATCTCATATACTTGTATTTTGACTTACCAGGGAAGAGCATAGATGCAAGAGCTTCAAGTGGTTCATGGAAGAGATTGCCTATGACATCCCGCTGTACTATCCTCTGCCCCCTAAAAATGTGGACTGGGGTGAGGTATGTATGCTTCGCTGTCGGTTTTATGTAGGTTTTAGTTATGTTATTGTTTTGTTTAGTTTTTTTGCACATAACCAGAACCCATTTGAATAAGAATGTCATCTGTCTGGTTAAACTTGATCACATTTCATGGAAGGCATTTATTGAAAAGTGGCTACTCTATCATTAGATATGTGTAAGAAAGGATATAATCAGGGTTGTGCCAATGACATGTTTTTCTTATACCTGAAATCCCCCAACTTTAGTAACTTTAGTCTTGTCAAAACTTTAGCATAATGTGTACAGCATTTTATTATTACAATCTAAATCAATGAAAGCCATAAAGTGTTTGATTTATTATGTCCTGTGATCAGTGACGTTCTCTTAATATAAAGAACCAAATCTTTATTTTGAGGGAAATATTGTGTTTCAAACTTTGGTGATTTTAAGTATCTTAACTTTATTGTGATGCCCATCTTGAGACTTATATTTGGGAGACGAAAGCATGATGAGATATGACTCATATCTAGCAATGTCAATGATTAATTGATAAACCCATCGATTTGTTCTTACCAGGGCTTGAAAACGAAATTATTTTTTAAACGTTCCGTTTAAACCGTGCCGCCACCAAAATATCGGTCCTGAACCAGTTCGGAACGCAAACATTTTGTTTGTTCTTAAAGTTCGTTATATTGTGCAATGTTACGTTTAGATATAGTTCATACAAAAATATTTGTACTTTTAAACTTCAGTGCAACTGTATTAATGCGAAAACCGGGTTGAAAACTCCATAACATTCGCGTCCTCGTCTGTCTACAAGATGGAGCCCCGGAAGCATGGGGCTTGATGACTGACAGTGAAAGTTGGATGGATGCACAACCGGAAATAGTCTCCCAGACATGGGATGTTAAAATATATAGAGAACAAAAAACAAAAACGTTTTAAATGGTTTTGTGGATTTCATAATGTTCCGTTCCTGTTCCGTAACAGTTAAAGAAATCTTTTTTAGTTTCCGTTTCTGCTCCTTGTAGATTTCCACAAAATTCTGTTTGTTTACGGTTTCCGTTCCTTGAACCGGTTCGGAGCCTTGGTTCTTACCAAACAATGAATCGAGAATTTGTAATACAATACGTTTATGTGCCCAACTCAGAATCTCTTCCTTCTGTCTATTGTTTGTCCATAATATGCTTTCACCTTCAAGAGACTTATGGAATGAAAACTTGTAATATTGAACATTATTACCAGTGTAATATAGACGTTACTTGTGTTGGTCAAGCAGGTCAGAATCCCTGTCTTGCATCGTACCACACCATTTTATCTAGCACTGCCCAGGAAGAATGAAAAAACGTTAGTGATTAATTGATTAATCAACCAATAAAATAAATGATTAATTGAAAAATGTGTTTCACATCCCCGGTAATATCTCCAAATATGACATATTTTAGTTTAGTAATGCTGAAAAACACCTATGACAATATAGATATATATGAATGCCAAGACAAAGACCTCATGGAAAAATATCAATCTAAAGCTTCTTAAGCATTCAGTTTTGCAACACATTGGTGACATCCTTCCACCTTAAATATTTGTATGTGTTCGTTCAAATGTTTGTTGAGATGAACTTCAAATCTCATTACAAACGCATTTGTTTTGGTGCCATTGAATTCTAAAAACAATGTTCAGTTTGTTTTGTTCATTTGGAATGAATCATTTTTTTGCAAGAAATGTCCACAACATGCAGCCCTTCGAGAAAATATGTATTCTGTGAGCTTGTCTATGTGTGGAATTTGTCACTTTTTCTGTGGAGAAATGTGTCTCACACAGCTATCTCTCTCGATCTCGGCCTCTCCCCCTCTCACCATCTATCTAGTTATGCCTGTTTGGGGTGCATAACTCGAACTCTGTCACTCGACTTTACATGCAAACGTTCCTTTTTCATGCTGGTAGTGAAAATTATTTTGCACAAACTAAAAAAGTAATTTGGCATCAACCAAAGACTAGCAATGATCAGATCATAATAACTAAGAGACAGCCATCACCAATACCATCAACTAACTTTGATTTTATTTTATTTATTTTTTGTTTCAGGATCTTCATCGATTCACCCATATACCAACAGGTAAATATCAAGTAATGTATTTACTGTGTTTTATTACCTATTAAGTATTTGTATCAAATGAGAAGATCGGCAAAGTATGAGATAAGGTATGCTTGATTTGGGGACTCGTCCACAACAATAAAAAGACATTTGCCCTAACTTGGTGACATGGTTTGAACCCTGATCTGCTTCCTCTCTTATTGAACTATTTCTAATCCTGCAACGAACGTCTTCCATTCGTAGCAAACCATAGACTGTATATAAAGTAGACGCAGCGTGCATGACGTCATCCATAGACTGTATATAAAATAGACGCAGCGTGCATGACGTCGTCCATAGACTGTATGTAAAGTAGATGCAGCGTGCATGATGTCATCCGTAGACTGTATATCAGTGGGGAATATTCAGGGCCTTCTAGGCCTTCAGAGAAGGCCTAGAAAACTGAGGAAAAAAAAGTTTTTAAATATGTGTAATTATAATTACAATAGGTATTTAAGTAACTGTCTCATTTAATTGAATACATCATAATAATTAATACAATTAATACATCGTCTATGTTCTAGAATTGGTTCCTTGTCAAGTTCACATCAGCAATGAAAGGGTTAATATACTCTGAAACATGTTATCCACTCAGAATCGTCATTCTCCATTCATTGTAATGGGGGTCCTTCTGCTCTCCCAAAGAAGTCCTGGGCCACTTGACACCTACGCTTTTTTGGCGTGGAGAGTGATGGGGAAATTGACCAATCAGGATTGAGTATTATGTAGGCAGGGCAAAAGTAAACCCAATCGATACAAGAAGTCCTAAACGCGTCATACATTCGGCCACGTCACTCTCCGTCTCTCTCAAGTAGAGAGGTAAATTCGTTTGGTTCCCTGGTTTCCCATCAGCCTGTTTGGCTCAGTGGTAGTGCATTTGCCTGCAAAGCCAAACGTTTTGGGTTCGAATCCGGAAGTTTCCATCACTGTACTTCTTTCTTTCAAATCTATTTTTACATTAGCGGGTCCCCATCGTTTAAATTTATTAACCTTTTGAATTATTTAATTACTTTGAACACAATGGACCACCGTTGAGTCAAAGTACATGTCTTTTGTTGCTGACCTGATGCACAAGTG
>OMKY01059142.1:0-15128 GCA_900302395.1 Bregmaceros cantori | reverse complement strand
GTTACGCCGCTTAGCGGTGACGCTCTTAGCTTATCAAAGAAAATTGTATCGCTGGTCAGTAGGGCTCTGAGCCAGCGGACGGGGGGATAGCTGCACAGTACAAGCTTTCCCTGCCTAACGTGCCCCCGGGAGGAAGTGAAGCACTCCTGTAGGGCAGACGCTAGGAGCGGCGGACGCTTACCAGCATGCAACAGGGAGGTAGCGAAGCGCCACCTAATGAACACAGGCAGCGAAGCGCCACCTAATGAACACAGAGGCTGGGGGCCATGCACAGCTTACTGGAGGGAAGCCACAAGGTCGGACCTGTACAGCAGGCTGAAGGTGCTGGCTTACTTATTCAGTAGTTGCAGGGAAGCCACAGTGCGTGGCCTGATACAACAAGAACCGAAAAAACGGTGGATGGCTATATTAGCTCAGCTAGGCGTTGACTAGCTTGATCAAAGTAAATGTCTAGTATCAAGTACTGACAGTTAAAACACGACTGGCCGCTACGACCGCCGGTATGAGGCAGAGCGCCGTAGCACTCGTTAAATAAAAAGAGCGCCTGTCTTTAGGAACGCTCACTCAAACGACACAAAAAAGAATTTCTATACTACCCGCTCACTATATCCTAGAGAAGTGTCTACCGTAGCGCACTAAAAAAACAGCGATCGGTGCCTATTCTTAGCTAAGAACCATCCACCGGAGTCCAAACACTGTCCAACATGTCGCCGCTTTCTTTATACTTACCAATCCAGACGCCCTGCAGTCCCTGAAGGACGGCCCGCAGCCGTAGCTTTGAACAATTAGTTCTCGGGACTACTTGCACAGGCGTCATAACGCGCGCTTGCGAGAAGAAAAAAAGGGGCTGTTTCCTGGGTGCGCGCCGGTGATATAACTTCTTCCGGTTCACCCAGGGGTCACGAGTGACGATTCTGGTATGAACACTCGAAATGCGCATGCGCGAAGGAGATATTCAGTGCTTTCAGCACCGCCCCCTGGCGGTCAGTAGGGATGAGATAGAATTAGAAGTTGTCTGAATTAAAGCTGGCCAAATTTTTTGTTTGGTTCTGACCGGATGGATGGATCGATTTGCCACAAATTCCTTTTGGTTTGTTTGAATAATAGTTGTTTGGTTTTTAAGATAAAGCATACAATCTTTCAAGATGGCTGACTTTTGTGTGATAACACAAAAAAATCCTGTGTGACATCATATTTCGATTCCTTGAAGGAAACTGTTGAATCCTAGAGAAAGCGTGGCTCTAGAATATTTCAATATCGTGTATGCTTCTAACGTGATTCGGGGTTCGTTTTTGGCAGTCAACTATGACTGCATACACGTTATTTGAAGTCATGAATCCTTTGTTTGAAACAGGAAGTGTGTATGCATGAAGCCCCCGGCGATGGTGAAATTGCAGTGAAACCCAGATGTGATCTGTGAAAACGATCGTTTCACTGACACAGACCTTTTTCTCATGTAACAAAATGTCTGAGTGAAACACGTCTGATTGAATGGGGGGCTTTTCGTGCTGACGTACTTCCCATTTCATGCCTGTGAGAGAATCCTAGGTTAGATTTATTTTTCTATTTGTTTTTCTTTTTTTGGTGCAAGGTTGACCACTTCCCTGCACTGACGTCAAACCTCTTGACTAGAGACAGGTTTTTTTTTTGAAAGGCATATCTGGTCTTTCTCTTTGCTTTTTTCTGGACGTCATTCATGTCTGTGTGAAGGCCACATGGAAAGTCAGCTAAAGTGCCAGTGGGTCACAGATTGTAGCGCTGCAGACTGTGAACTGAGTAGGGTTGTTTGTATCCATTAAGATTTTGTTATATATTTCCTTTGACATACGTATAAAGTACTAACACCATTTCTGGCAGGCCATGATAGTTAAGCTTGCTGTCCTCCCCTTCATTCATTCCTAATTGATCCCGGTGTATACCCTCAGCAGATTAACTCTCTCCCCGAGCGATTGGCCGGACAGCTTCAGTACGCCCTATAAATAATACCCGCTGCTAAAACACTAATGTATTTGTTTGCTACCCACTACCTTCCCCTGCTCCACCTAACCAAGATGGAAAAGTGTCGTGTATGAAGTGACATCTTCTCTTGTCACGTCGCTACATTGCTGCTGCTCCCTGAATTAGTGCTTTTCTATGGTACTCATGGAAATAGGGGAGTTCCTCCAAACAGAGCCATACGCCAAAATAATTGTAATTTCAATAAAGACCTGCTTCTTAATCATCTGTTGTGTTTCTTGACCGAGATGGTCCTGACAGAAGTGTCTTTTTATGATCGTCACTAACAGATTCCTTGTGATACGTTTTTGTATTCAAGTTCAAGTTCCTTTTATTGCCACACAGCTAGGCCGGTGGAATTAGATCCACGGTACAACAATATACAGCACAGTATATAACAATACATTACACAAAAGACAAGGGGGACCTGGGCAAGATGGACAGACGTGGACAGGACACGAACAGATGCATAGAGGTCAGGAGCGCAGTGACGAGGAGTTAAGCAGCCGCACAGCCGCTTGCCCCAATGACATGAGCCTCCTGCCAGAGCTTCAATAAATGCTTTGCAGGATGCACAGGGTCCATGATTATTTTTAATGCTCATGTGATGGTGATGTCTGTAGAGAGGGTCCAGTGTGGGGAATTTGTGGTTAACGATTATGGAAGCCCTGTTTAACAACATACCTCCCTATTAATGATTGATGACCCTGTGGCGCAGTCGCTTAGACCGTTCCATCCAGCCCCATATACTCTCGTAAGGCGCTTGCGGCAAAAAGATAACAAAAAAAAAGATAGCATGTATCGACTACTAAAATCAGGGAAGAACACATTTCAGTATGAATATTTAGAGATGTTTCTTTTAAGCATCCGATGCCCCTAAGGCAGGCTATAAATAATGTGGTGCACTAAATGCATCCCCCCTTCCCTGACTTGCCATCGTCCGGACCCCCAGAAGAGCGACCGCAGCCGGCTGAAGCCAAGGCCACAAGGCTACAAGCTCCTTCACTCTTAGCAACTGTTGCTATATCAGTCAAGCTTTCAGGTCACCCAGGTTGTCATACTCAACTACATCAATGACGGGTTAGGGTGACTGGAATAATGGATGGCTCTGCAAATATTCCCAAATTACCAATGTGCGGAGGCTCTGGCTGTCAAAAATGCATACGCCATACTCACAAAGTTGTCATTTCATCAAAACGACTCGCTTGACTGAGGCCTCGAGCGTAGTAACCGTTGCTATGCTATGACCGGTCAGTTGCCGTTTTTGGGGTGCGGCCGTGGAAAGGCGAATTGTTTGTACGACGTGAATTATGCAACATCATTGTGTTGCAGAAAGTGATTCATAGGAAGTTAGGCTTGAATGTGAGAGGCAACGCAAAGGGAACAATACAAATCACATTGAAATCTTATTGGAAGGAGGATTCAGATAAGAAATGGGTGGTGTCAGCAGCACAGTGTGTGTATAAGACAATAACAATCTCAAGAATCTATGCACTAGAATGGGATGCTACACAGAGGACACGTTGTTATGCAATGCCAGAGACAGACTAATGGGTGTCACAAGAAACATGACCTGTTTTTAGGGTGTGAACTGTCAAACATAAAAAGCATATACATTGCAGAAATGGATGAACAAACAAAACAGTGATATTAGACAAACGTAATGGACCAACTTAAGGCTATGACTACTCTGGAGCACATATTTGATGATGAAAACATAATTCCAAACCATGGGGAGGGTGTGTAACATTGTATCTGACCCCTCTCACACAAAGCACATGTTTACTACCCTCAGGCAGATGCCTCAGAGTTCTGCTCACCAGAACTGCCAGATCCAGGAAGAGCTTCTTCCCCCAAGCTCCCTACTGAAATCTGACAGGAGCAGTCACTTCACAAGCCACTCTGTTGTGTGGGGTGGGGCGTCCTTATGTGCTACTCTTTTAACTTGGATTATATTCTTTTTTATTTTTCTACTTGATAAACGTATTATTTGCATTGTGTTACTCTTTCACATCGTTATTATATTGTATTTTACTTTTTTGGCCAAATATCTAGAGGCAATTCCCAGTTGTGTTTATCCATGCTTGGGCAATACAAGTGATTCAAGTTCTGATGATGGATGTTCTTTATTTCATTAAAGAAGCAGATAATGGTAATTTGCGCTGTGCTTTTCCACACCCAAATGCTTTCGTGAGGATCTGTGCCCCACAAATGCATGATTCTATAATCTGTGCAACCTGTTCCATTTACTCATTCATGTTGGATTTACCAGTGGAAGCAGCCATCCCATTGGTCGAGAATAACACAGCACCACATCGTTGAGTAACTTCAAGTCGGATTTGGACTGTATTTAATTAATACTTATGTAAAACGGTGAGCAAAGTGGTGTGGATGATGTGTAATTTGTTACATAACAGATTTTGAATCGTGTGTTTTGTGTGACAAATTCAGTCACTTCCGTCCATTACGATGACTTTACACAGGCAACTATACAGACACAGAAAGTGTGTTTCAGCCGACGGGACACAATGTCAGCCCCCTGTATTTCGTGTGCTTTTGGTGGAGTTGACTACCAAAAGCACGGAGCCTATGGGATCTCCAATAGAAATATACCAATTTTAGGAGGCCGTTTAACCTATTTCAAGATCTTTTCTAATTGATGTTTTAATGTGTATTGCAGGGATAATTATATAAGGGATAAGTGACTGGTTCATCAGGAATAATTCGTCTCTCCTGCAATCTTTGTAAGTACATATTTCAACAGGCTATATTTGTATCCTATATAGAGGGGCTAGTGCAGAAAACTATGCCTAATGATGTCATAGTATTGCTAAAAATAACAGCCAGCCTTGCTGGCATCCCCAACTACATTACATTACACCGCCGACGGGCGTTGCAAGCTCAGCAGGAAAGTGCGGGGCTTTTACCAGGCCTCACTGTAATGGGTCGGCCTGCAGCACGGTGCCAACCCGGGGCGCAGTCTTTTTATTCATTTTTGTCACAGCGCGGCAACCGGGGTTGCTAACCGCCTGATCTGTTATTACCGGTAGGTAGAATGAGCACCGTATGGGAATTATTTGGAGCTGTTGTTGAACCAAGCTCCCGTTAGCATGCTAGTCTATGCTCGGCTAGCAGTTAACATGACCATGGGAGTTATTCCAAGCGATACGTGACATCATTAGGCATTGGGCACATTCACTTCTAATATAGGGTAGAAACATGGGCTTCGAAAATATGTACACATGTACTCAAATCACAGTACCTGTATTATTATTTTATTAAATTATTGATGTAACACTGCCTTCCGTATAAGACACGCCCTTAGCTCCATATTTGGAAACGGGGCGTCCCCGACCCTCCCATGTGTACTTTCTTAACATGGCAGAGCCCATTGGCTTTATGCTCGTGCTTCAAATTGCCCGCCGTTCACCGCTATGGGATGACGTCACGCACGCTGCGTCTACTCAATATACAGTCTATGATATATATGCTATGAAATGTCTTTTTATTTTATAATCATAAGTCAATTAACTTCTTACCTTGTGGAAATTAGTGGTTATAAAATGTAAGTCAATAGTGCTGCTTTACAGAATGTAAATTACTATGCGCCCTACCTGCCTTTTCCATTTCCCCCCTGGCAGTGGTATGTTGCATGCATTTAGATGTAAGCTGTAGATTGAAAATAGGATGATGTGGAGAAATAGGCCACATTATCTCATTTGAGCACATCTCAAAATAGGCAGCGAGCCTCAGAATAGGCTGCGTGGAAGATGAACACTAACCCCAAAACAAGAAGCACTGATTCTGTTTTGGTTTTGAGCAGGTTTGGAGGGCGTCAATTACGCTGGGAGAGAAGGAGAGCGAGGAAATGAAGGCTTGCAGCAACTGAAATCTGAAATAGCAAAAGCGAAGAATGTCTCTTTGGTGCATGCATTAGATGTCACATATTGCTGGGTTGTTAAAATAAATACTGTTCCATAGACAAAATTGTAACTGTGTATATGCCATATCATATGATATACCCATGGTAGGGTATGTCAAAAAGAAGAATTCACATTCTTTTGAATCTTTTTATTACATTTTCAGCGTGAATGTTAAATCGATTTTTCTAAATCATTTTTTTCTTCTACTTAAGCCCTACAAATAAATAATAGTATGTAATTCATTGCACTCCAAGACCGCAAAGCTCACAGCGCATCGTCCATAAACTGCACTGCCACACCTGCAGCTCAGCATAATCAGTGCGATATCGGACATCGTCAACTTCCCTGATGTATTATTCACTCAGAAAGAAAGAAAGAAAGAAAGAGAGAGAGAGAGAGAGAGAGAGAATAATTGATGGGGTAAAAGTATCAATGCATGACAAACGATTTCTTGTCTTTTGGATATTCAACATTGGCTTCTCTGCCTCCAGAGATTCCTCCTGCAGAGAAGAACCTGATGACTACTGCTACTACTACTTCTAAACATGAGAATTGGCAGCACAGTGGTGCAGTAGTTAGCACTGTTGGCTCACAGCAAGAAGGTCCTGGGTTCGATTCGAAGTAGACGTCAGCTGCCGTAGACAAGGCACCATTAACATGAATGGGTACACGTTGTACATGTGGTGTCCATAACCACTCGGCCAACAACCCCCCTATAAGCCATTGCAGGGACAGACAGAGTCTATGACGACAGAAATTCTACTGCTAGCAGGGGTCAAGAAGGTTTAGAGTCGTTTTTCACCAAGTCATTTCATCACCGCAAGATTACAGGTTAAGCTTAATCCTAAACCTTCTGTCATGAGCCGCTCGTCCACGGGCGGCACCCAGGCGCCAGGTTCGTTCGTGGACCACACGAACGCAGCTGTAGCTCGTCACACTCGGCTCCGGAGCGGCTCCATGATTGGCTGCTCTCACCTTCTTAAAAGGGCTTCGGGCGCTAGGCTGATGCGACATCCTGTTTCTCCCTCGGAGAGAAGTGAGGGGACAGTTTGTTTGTATAGCCAGATCTTTCTCTCTCTCTCTCTACACTCCCTGAGCTCTCAGTATAGTTCATTGTTAGCCGCCTAGCTTAGCTGCCATCGAGGTAACCAGAGGCTACTCTTCACTACTGCTGCAGGAATCACCTTCGTCTCCACCTCTAGATCCGGCTCACCGGTCCCAGACCAAACCACGGAGATGAGTACTCTCTCTAAGACATTTTAGTTTGTTACGAACATTTATTCTTCGTGTTCAGAGACTCTCATTGCCTGTGCACTATTGCTTTTGTTTTCATTCGCACACTGTGTGCTACAAGTGTTTTGTGTTTGATTCCTGTGTTGCAGAAAACGGATGACGGCATTGGTTGCCATTCAGTCATCCAAACTTTCATTGCATTCCTGACTGAGTCCTTTATTCCTTTATTCTTTTATTCTCGCTGTACAAATCATAACACATTTCAAATAAGTAAAACGAGGTATAATTCGAGCTGGTTTAGAAATACTTCAGCTAGCAAAGAAATACACATAAAGAAGGCTAAATATGAAGTATTTAGTGATATCTGATCAAATATAGATGTTACATATAAAACACACAGGCATGCATATGCGTATACCCACCATCTGCTCAGAAGACATTGATCAGACAGTTAAATCCACATGGAAATATATATCAATTTATAAAGCCAACATTCTGGACTCACCGTTTCATAAGATGTATATTTAAACACGGCTGAAGGTAAGTCCCCTAGATGATATTGAAAGCTCCAATAGAAATCCAAGATTACATGACTATTTATTTTTCTGCTTTCCCACTGGAAGGCGAGGCCAGAATGGCCAAATAAGGAAGCGAGACAGCATACTCACGTTAAATGGACAGCGAAAGAGTGGGCTCGCACACTCGCCGCTCCCCTTCCTTTGTGCATTGAAGCCCAGGATTTTCTATTAGCAGTGGAGAGCCTACTAGTACTTGAGAAGTGTTGGCAGCACATGTCAAAATTTACACTCCTCCTCCCTCCCATGTGGTCACCCTACTCTCAGGACGCTCAAAAACTCTTCTTCGCCTGATGGGGAAATTACCAGACACACACACACACACACACACACACACACACACACACACTGTGGTCAGATTGAATGTTGTTCTTATTGGCTTCCGTGTGCATAAACTGTTGGTGCTAAAGGTATTGCATTTTTGTTTATCAAGCCCAAAAATATATATTTACTCATTCATTTTAGGCCAGGGAGGGAACTGTGAAAATAACTCATTCTCCTTAATTTTCATAGTTTTTTTTATAGATAATGATATGACCTCATGGTATCTAAATAATTACAACGACTGGACCTGTGGGTGGTGTGTGGTCATTTACCTCTCCCTGCTAGCTCAGTTTAAGTTGCCACTGCGGAGACAGCTTTTGCAGCAGAGAGTGCTGAATGCAGTACCTAGTGACCACTTGTTGGTCTATGGGTCGCATACAGCGCTGGCTGGAATGAGACTAACCAATATTTCATTGTCAGTTGTCTAAAAAGTGAATTAAATGAATATCACCTACACTGCGGCACCATGCTGTCACTGTAGCGCATTTGCAAGTTCTCTATAAGGTGTACTGTCACAGTTAGATTTTTCCTGTCTAATATGTGCTATTTCTGAACGCACTCCCCATCTCTTCCGTGCTCTCTCTAGCGCTCCGCATCTCTCTCTTTACAGACACTGAATACATCTTTTTATTAGATGGCAATAATTGGAATCCTGCAGCGCACTCAAAATGCCAGCTCTTCCTCAACCTCTTGTTCCCTGTGATTCGCTCTCGCGATCCGTTCCTGCATCAGCTTCCCGAGGGGCCACCGTGTCAAACTGTTTGCACATACAAGTCTGTATTTATTTATTGATCTATATATTTAGATGGCACCTCAGTGTTGATACATTCTATCTAAAAAACAAAACAAAAAAAATTTGATCAAGGGGGGCGCATGGTGGTTAGAGAGCACGTGCCACAGGCCAAGCAGCGTCTACTCTGACTCTTCATCCAAGTTTCCGATTTAATCCTGTCACTATCTCTCTCAATAAAGAATGAAAAGAGCTTGTGCCCCAAAGAATAACTTAAAAAAACAAAAAACAAAACTGTGATCAAGAATCTAATGGGATGTGCCCTATTTCTCAGACTCCGCCTCTCTACCTCTCTCTCGCTATGTTTGTTGTCTCCCTCCCTCTCGGCAGAGTGGAATCCGGCATATTTTTTCCAGTGGAACTGCATTCATTTCTATCCCTACTTTATTATTTTGGTAGGAGAAATAGTTGTAGCATCACTACCCACGCTCTCCTTTTCAAGGGGTTGCGTAGTGCAGAGCTAAGGAAAACCCTTTCTTTGTTGCAGAAGATCCTTGAGCAAAGCCTAACAGATGAATGGGATCTCTCTGCGTCTCCCTCTCTACCTCCGCGCTGCTTCTCGAGGCTCTCCATGTGCCTTTGCGTGGTGTGCTGACAGGAGCATGATCATGAAAGTAAATTGGTACAATTGAGAAGCTGCCCTAGAAATGATGAGCGGGTGTGTTTTTATGCTGTCCTCCTAGCATGAAATGTACCGGCCACTTCATTTGAAGTACAAGGCTTTTACTGTGATACATTACACTCTGTCTCTCTCCATCTCTTTCTCTTTTTGTCTTTCTCTCTCTCTCTCTCCCCTCTCTCTCGCTATCTCTCTCATTATTCTTCCTCTCTGAGACTAGCCTTTTTCATCCATTTACTGTCTCTCTTCTGTCTCTCTCTGTCTGGTGCCTCTCACTCAATCACCCAAATCACCAAAAGTCCCCCCACTTTTTCTGTCTCTCTTGCTCTCTCGGTCTCTATTCCTCCCTCTTTCTCCCTTTCTTCATCTGCCACTCTCTCTCTTTCTCTCACACACTTAATCACTGTCCTTTGTTCTTTTTCTCTCCCTCCTTCTCTCAGTGCTTAGTGCTTCAATTCACCAGAAACAATCTTTTTGGGAGGAGTTTGCAGATGGCTTTTGGTCACAAGAAATATGTGCATGTGTCCATTAGATGTTACTCATTAAAAATAATCATTAACACAATGCCTTTACCACATTAAAAATAAAGACTTTTTCTAAATTATTTTTAGATTAACATTAATAACAACTTTAATGAATGATTAAAGTTTCCACCACATGTTTATATTGTGGAGGATACATGTGGTGATATAATGTGTGTGTTTGTTCCTGTGAAAGCGATTGCACTTAAAGTAATATGCTGCATGAACAAGTACAAGTTATAACTCCAGGCTTCATCATTTTTAGATTTTTTTCACATTCACTTCTTCATGTAGCCTTCTCCAGGCCCAAAGAAGCATTTTACACAAAGGGAGATCCAGCCAATGAAGTAAATTTAATTTTCAATCGCTTCCTGTTCACATCAGCCAATTTGACTGAACAATGTGTATCTATGCTATATCTGCAACTAACGATTATTTTGGTCATTAATTAATCATTAGTCATTTTAACTGATGATGAAATAAATTAATCTGTTCATTTTTCATTTTTGAAACTCTTTTTGAAATGAGTATTAACCTGAAACCATGTTGTAATTGGAAATGGTTTGATGTCTCACTATCTCCACTTATTGTAGACTGTGTTCTAACATTTCCATTTCAGTATTAGCATAGAAGACCCTACTCTTCCGTGCTAGCTTATAACATTGGTTTTCCCCCCAAGGCTTAACATTGTATCCAACTGAATGTGTGGGGCCATTACGCTACAAATGGAGACTGGCGTTAGGAACAACATATAGCGCGTTGGAGCAAAAGATGGACCAGAAAAGGAAATGATTAATCGCTCTATGCTACTATACACTGCTGTCATACACACAAATATGGTCCCCATGATAACAAGAAAATGATGGAAAATGTGAGGTGTGTTGTAAGAGTTGCGTATGCTGATTCATGCCATATTCTTTAATCTAGACTTGTGCTGTTCCTTATGGCAGGGTGAACATCGGTCAAATGTTGATCCTTTGATAGACTTTTCTTCACATCTCAGAACCTGTCCAAGGCCCTGCAAATCACACTGATGTACGCAGCCGAGTGGAAGACAGGAACAGATTTGGACAAGCTGATTTGGAAGGCAACTACTCTCTTCTGTTAGACAGTAGAGAAACATAGCGGCTGTGGAGAGGTGTGGCAGGGTCAAGACTGTGTCATTCCGTGGACATCACAATCTATGATAACTTGGTTTTAGGAACCTAATGCAGATATTGTGGAGTTAACAAAACCGTCTTCATTTTCCATTTTACCTGGACTATTCGGTGGTTGATAGCTCCATCTATTTATTTATATATCTATCTAAGCAACTAACTACATTTATTCCAATGATCATACATCATCAAAAACCTGTACAGTGGGGTGCGCGGTGGCACAGAGGTTATAGAGCGCGCCCTCCCAGACCACAGGTCGAGCAGCGCCACGGGGTCTAATCACCTCTCCGGCTTTTCTGCAACGTCTTCCCCTGACTATTCATCCCAGTTTCCAATTTAATCATATCACTATCTCTCTCAATAAAGAATGAAAAACAGAAAAAAAAATCTGTACACGGTGCCATTTTTGTGCCCTGAGATATTTGGGTTAAATTTAAACTGTCGGTTGCCTGCCAGTGGGCGTTTTAACTTGTTTGCCTATTTTCTAGTTTCTATTTGCTATTTGGTTGAATGGAAAAATGTTCTTCAGCCAGACTGCCCTAGGGTGGGGCAAGTTAGCCAGCGCGTCCTTGGGCAAGACACTGAACCCTAAATTGCTCCCAATGGGTTGTGGTTAAGCGCCTTTCATGGCAGCTGCTGGCATTGGTGTGTGATTACTAGTAGCAAGTATTAAGAATAAATAGAAAAAAAGACAAATAATATAATTTAATTCCTTAGTTTACTTTTCAAATTATGTTAATAATTACTATTTTTAATGAGTAACTTGTTACTGGATTAAATTTTGAAAGTAATCTCACCAGCCCTGGCCACATGCATTTGTGCAAGTGCACCCATACACACGCACACACACACACACACACATATGCACATAGTGAATGAAAAATCTACTGGGTGTGGAACAATTGAGGACGAGGAAGGTTGAGGAGGGGGTGGAGGGGACATGACAGAGTGCACGAGGACGGCTGAGGGGGCTAGTCTTATCACAGCGTAGAGCGCCATGACATCACTCATCCACAATGCATTGCTCTGTCCAGGTTATAAAACACTACATGGGCTCGCCCCTCCCTATATCTCAGAACTGATCGAGGCCGTTTACTATTGCACTTATGTTATGCTGTGGGGGCCACACTCCATTGGAGAAGCATGCAGAAAGCATGATGGGTGAAAATATATGGGAGTGACACTACCACTCCCATTTTGAGAATTGGGCTGAATTAAAAACACATGGAAATCTGTTGACAACAGATTCAATAATTCATCTCCATGTCTCTATTATGCCTCATTCAAGTCTTTCACTGCCAAACATATGCCATAAGTTATTTTTTGGTCACAAGCGCCATTTTTCATTCTTTATTGAGAGAGATAGTGATAGAATTAAATCAGAAACTGGGATGAAGAGTCGGGGGGAGAGATTGCAGAAAAGCCAGGGACGGTAGTGAACCAGCGGTGCTGCCTGGCCTGTGGCCTGGGGGACGCATTCTCTAACCATTCTGCCACCGCCCACCCCGCCGCCCGGCAAGCATTTTGACACAAAAAAAGGTACAGCAAACCATTACGCATATATGAACAAATAAATCTTCTTCATTATAAACTTGAAAAGGTCAGGATTTTTACTTGCCTAACTCTTGAGGTGGTTTTGCCGGTGCATTTTCGATCATTGACCTGCCGTGGAACCCACATTTACTCCAGCTTGAGGTCACAAATAGAGCAGAATGATATTCTCCTTCATGGTGTTTTGAAGAAAACAGATCGTGGTTTTACATTTTTCATGTCCTGAAGCAGTGAACAGGCCCCCATAAATTCACATTTGCACCACCATATTTTGCAGTTCAGCTGATATTGTTGTTCTGAAATCAAAAGTGTATTCCCAAAACGTCAGTCAGGCCAAGCCAAGAATTTTTGATTTCCATTGGCAAAAACGAGACAAGCACTTTTCTTATAACATTGGAGATTTCACTTTGATATCATCAGAAACTAACACTGCATTTTGCTGCTACTGCCCTTCTTTTTTGTTTTCTTTCAGTGTGAGCACCATTTATCCATATTTATTGATAATATTAGTTGAAAACGGGGTTGAAGAGATTGGAGGAGGACACAATGAATGGGGGCCGTCCTTAGGTTCAGTGTCTTTAACCACATTGTCAACAATGATCCCCTACCCTTTTATTTTTTTACGTATTTTTTGGGTGTAAGCGTGAAGAGGAGGCGAGAGAGTGGGGAAGCAGACCTGCAGCACACTTATGAGGGGAAGCGATCACGCAACAACTGTGTGCGCTGTGAACTCAAGCCACAGGCACAAGATGTGTGCTGGAGGCTGCGATCTCACTGTCGGCGCCACAGAGTCAGCACCGCTACTACCCATCTAATCATTTCCAGTAATGCCTACCACATTCCATCCAACACTAAGCTATTTTGCCGCTGATGCATCGCTTTGACACTCACAAAGCAGGCGGTAAATCTTTTACTTGTTTGCCCCCTAAGCGAGCGGCACTCGCTATATGATCTTACAAGTTTGTTATTGCCAGCGAAACACTCCATAGATCATTTCCTAATGACGGATTGCAGCTCGGAAGCTCAGATGCGCTGCGCTGTGCAATATTGTGCAAACTATACTGTCAAGCGTGTATGTGCCGGCCTTGCAAATATTAATCCGACCCACAACAAAATAAATTCAACAAGACATTTCATTCTACAAGTATATGGAAAAAAATACATTGCGTTGAAACATTGCTATATCACCAAAAGACCAGAGTTCCCAATGCGACTTCTGAATTTGCAGTTCATGGCGATGTGTTTTCATCATTCTATTTCACTATCTCTGCGTACAATGGATTATGCACTAATATAGGTAATCTTTCTCTAGGAATTAAACTTCTCGTTGTTGCCCAACTCTTTTTCTGCCTTGTCATTACCAAGAATTGAATGTCATTCGATTTTTGCACAGCCACACATATACTCTGTTATGCTTAGCGTTCTTTTAAAAGCTTCCAGCATAACAAATGAATTTATTATCACCACATGTATAGCTTATGCCTTAGGGGATTTCTGCACCAAATGTCTAGCATGTGGATTGTTTACGACAACATATGTCCATATGTCGGCATCTCGTATAGAGAATAGAGAACACATCACCAATGAAGAAGTGAAAGCCAGATTAAAACAAGCCATCGGACCATATGCAGATCCTACTAACCAGAGTCAATAAAAGAAAACTAAAATGGTACGGACATGTCACGAGATCCCAAGGACTCTCAAAATCAATCGTTCAAGGCACAGTGCCAGGTGGAAGGCAGAGAGTAAGGCAGAGAGGAAGACAGAGGAAGTGATGGGAAGATAAGGTCCAAGAGTGGGCAAGGTGCAGGCAGCCCAAAATGGTTAGGGACATTGCAAGGAAAAAGAAAACCCAAAGCATCTGGAATTTGGAGAGACAGGTAGAGTGACACCTCCTTGATGTAGGAATACATTTGGTGGTGCCAGAGGATTTGGAGCCAGAGAGTTTTCTTTGTTAAAAACCCACGTTGCCGTTTGCTTCCGTCATTGCTTCTTTACCCCGAGTGGGGCCACAAACCATTTGGAGCAATGTGGTTCAGTGAACAGCCACTCTACCAACTGAGCTACAGCCCCCCATAATCAGCTACAGCCACTACTCTAAGCCTGGATGTGTGTCGGCAGGAAAACATTTTGCAACATGGCGCAGGATCGATGGAAGAAGGAACGCTTTACGACATATTTTCTTCCTAGGGCAACGCAAAGTGTATAGTGTACCGCCACTGATCCATGAAGGATGCGATGAAGACTGAGCAGGTCTTCTTACAACGTCCGCCCTCTAAAACCACTCACATCACCACTATCATTCCTCTAATCAGAGATGACAAAAGTACCGGGATTTCTTACTTGAGTACGAGTAAAATACATTTGTAAAAAACAACTTGAGTAAAAAGTACTGATCCAAATATCTACTCAAGCAAAGTAAAAAGTACAAGTGGAGAAA
>OMKY01059134.1:0-13286 GCA_900302395.1 Bregmaceros cantori | reverse complement strand
GCAGACAATAAAGCAGTTGTAGCAACAACTGGACCGGCTGCTGGCGTTTGCTTTTGTACTTTTCCAACTCCACGTGGCCCCAACAGTGCGAAAGCACTTTGGGGGCTGGACCACAGC
Organism: Bregmaceros cantori; assembly: GCA_900302395.1. Classification (NCBI taxonomy): domain Eukaryota; kingdom Metazoa; phylum Chordata; class Actinopteri; order Gadiformes; family Bregmacerotidae; genus Bregmaceros; species Bregmaceros cantori. The sequence goes on along the minus strand of OMKY01059134.1, from coordinate 13,169 downwards.
CTAGAAGAATGAAATTAATAGCCCACACCTAAATGAGAACTAAATGAGGAGGAGAAGTGAGTGTTGGTGCAGGGGAACCGCCGATTGGGGTGGGGGGGCAGGCTCAGGCAGGACAAAGTGATGCTAGGTCTGCATGATTAACCCTTTCTGTGCCGCCATCGGCTTAAGGCATCTTTATAAATCAAGGATCCGTTTGCTGCACAAAGATGTTCTTTACACTTTTTTTTATTGCAACGGCACGTAATGATAAAAAAATCGTCAGAAGCATGTGGCCTCTGTTGGCTACATGCCACATGCTCGCTAAATCTGTAGTGCAGAGCCGATACAGGGTTTGTTTGGTATATACTACTGTGTTGAAAGGAGTAGGGAGCAAGAATTTAATCATGGTATGGCTTTTACTAGAACAACCAAAATGAAAATATATCTACATTGTAGCGGGGTTTGTCAAGAGTGAATGAGTTGCTAACTTGCTACTACACTGTACATCTTTTTTTGGATGTACCTGTTCACCTAGTCTATGCTAGTAAGTCAAGTGAATATGCGGCTGGCATGTTAAATTTTTATTATCCCAGGGGACACAGTTTACCGAATTCCAGCATCCGAATTCCAGGATGCGCCTCACCATAGATGACCTTACGTTTCTCCACCACCTTTGTTGAAAAATCTCGATAGACGTTTTGCATCTAGCTTTGCATCTAGCTTTGCTAGCATATATTTTGCCATCCAGCATCACAGCAATCTCCGCAAGTAATGCCCTGCGCTGTTTGTCCCCTTCGCTGTCATCTGCCCCCTGCTGCTGCTGCCCCCTGCTGCTGGGCGCCATTGCTGGGGTAGTCTTCGACGCTGGCCAACAACGCTGCGCCAGGGTTCTAGAATTTTTTCGCACTCCTTTCTTCTCTGTGGCGCTGTATACAATCAAAAAGTTGTTTGAGGACATATTGCGTTCCTCACCACGCCAAAAAGTATTCTACACCACAGAGTGCATCACGCGATTTCCCAGTTAACCATTATTCATGTACAACATCTTGTTGTCTCAGCCCCCCTCCCCCTTCATAGAGCCAGTCACAGAGAGTGAGCAGACCTGGTTTCAAAAGACGACTTCGTTTTTATTTTGATACCAAATTTACAACACACGATAAAACGCTATCTGGCCGCTCGAGTGAGGGCCAAATTAGCAGATAGCCGCGCTCTTAAAATACAGCACTCAGAGCGCACACGGCCAATTTATCATGTAGCCACGCATGTCATCAAGCAGCCGTGGAAAGAATGTGCCGCTGTCTACTCACGACAGAGAACAAAAAAGAAAAGAAAAAGAAGTGCCCTATCAGGGCGGTCTGGGCCCGCTGTGGGCAGCATTGGCTGCACGCAGGAGTATTGGTTATAGAACTGAAAAGATGACTTGACCCTAAATGTCTCGATTAATTGTTTAAACCTTAGGGACAGCTACAGCTTCTGAACAGAGAAAAACATTTCTATTGAAATATGTCGTTAGTCGAGTCGCTTCATACGTCTACCCTATGTGTGTGCACTCATCTCGCGCACAGCAGACCAGAATGAATTTTTGCCTTCGTCTTCACCCCCACTTTCTTTCATATTTAAATCTGGTATGTGAGTTGTTACACGACCAAAGTTTGTTTACACAAAATCAAATTTGGAAGCGATTAGTTGCTTCACTCCCGTTCTCCCGGGTACATAGTAGGGGTGTAAATCACACCCATCATGGCGATTCGATTCAGTAACGATTTCCTGACCCATAGATTAATCTTTTTTTTCAATACTCAAGAATTCACCACAAATCGATTCGATCAAGTTTTTTTTTTTTTTTTAATAAATGACAGCTGTAATGTCATTATGCATTTTATTTGAGAAACAGCAAACAACAGAAGTAGCAAAGTTGTACTCCACCTAGGCCAATGACAACCTCATTGACTGAAAAATAATGTCCGTTATAAATTCTGAAATTTGAGACTTTGCCACCGGCATAAAAGCGCATGGGGCTGGATGAAGAAGTCAGCCCCAACAAATTTTGGTTATTAATCCGTAAAATGTATTTTTCTTTCTTCTATATGCTTGTTATAGTTGCTTGTAATATTAGCAAAAACATTTCATGCGTTTACTTGATTCATCAATGGACATTTTGGCTTGGCCCTCGTTTACCAAAGACAGTTGCAGCCCTAATGGATTCCGTAATTACTTTGGTAATGCAGATCTCAACAAAGGTCATCTGTATGTGTCAGGCTTAGCTTTCGACACACCAGGCTTTAAAATAGAAGCCGCTACAAAGCCGAGCCTTTGAGAAAACGTTGAGGCCGTAAACGTTTATTTTTGTTCCCCTAGTTTCCTACTCCACTGTGGTTTTCCTTTTACATCTTTGTTGTTGTTTTCCAGCACATTGTTATCTGCCGCAAGCCAGTTACACTTTCCATTCATGCATTCACCCCCATTACTTACACTAAACTTGACGAAAGCGTGGTAGAGAATGCATCCCTCCTGTATAGAGAAAGGAAAGTGGGTGCACAACCCCTTTACTGGAAAGGACAGAAGAGTCTTCATGTTATTTAGAAGACCTCTGTTCGTTTGAAGTGCACCGAGTCATGCCACACATGTTCTGTGTGCTACAGAGACAGCTCAAGAGAGACTGGAGCAGACTTGACAAGTTGATCAAGAAGGCAGGCTCCTGGACACAGCTACTGCAGTCAAGGAGGATAGTATAGCTTTGAGATTCAGTTGATTAAAATCAACTATTTTTGATAAACGCAGGTTCAACTGAATTTTATAAAAACTTCAGTTTCATCATTTTGTCTCCAGCAATAGCTGGTGACAAATTGTGGTGCACTATTCCACACCCAAACATTCTCAGGTGGATATGTGCCCCACAATCATTATTTAATCATTTAAATCATCAAGAAGAACATGTGACCAGATTCGACCAGAGTAATTTAGAGTTGTATTTGTTGGTATTCCAGAACGTTTATCCAAAGCGATGAGCAAAGCAAGGTGGATAATAGTGAGCTGTAGCAAAAAATAATTTTAAGCAGTGTGTGCTTCGTGCAACAAATTAGGCTACTTCGCTACACTCTGATGCCCTACAGAGGCTGTTATATTAGATAAAAGAAGTGTGGGTTAAGATGGATACATGAAACTTGTCGGGCATAAACTCGTCTATTTGCCAGGCAAAGTCCAGCCCATCAATCCCATGGGTTTGTCCAGTTTAACACCAGAGCAGAAGTAACACCAGAAGGAGTGGATATGAGGGGACATAGCCAACCTGCGCCTTAGTAACACTGAAAGCCGTTAGGCGGTTTCTGAGGAAGTCCACCTTCCTCAGAAGGCTCAGATAAACATAAAATGTGCAAGATCTCACACGGTACGAGGATTTATGGCGGCAGCTGCCATGCAAGAAGGTCCTCAACCTCTAGATGTTGGAAAGGCCGCGCTAACAATTTATCCATTCTATTCTTCCCAAATGCATTTGTACGGCACAGAGACCACAGTTTCCTGTGGGCAGTGCATTTAAGCCGTAACACATCAAAAATACAGGAGGTTTGACATTATGGATATCTGCGTCAAATACATAATTCCCAGCTGGAAGTCGGAAGTCTTGTCACGTGACCGCATTAAGCGCCCAGCGATCCATTGGTAAGTTGGTGATTAAGTATGATTATAGGCTACAGAAATGCACCAAAATTGTATCACTTTTTCCGTTGGTCATTTCCAACAGCTATATCAATACGACATTAGATTCTTTTTCTTTTACATTTGTTGGAATCTACACAGGAAATGTAAATGGTGGCTGCCGTGTTCCTTCAGAGATGTGTAAGCTCCGAGGTCTTGAAAAACACCTTGCCCTGTGATTGAATTGAAGATTGAACCAATAGACACCACTTTCTCCAATCCTGTGGTCTCCAAACTAAATACCGATGCCAGTTTCCGGTGGGCGCAAGAATTAGTCTGGCGATGCCAGGCTAAGGGCGAAGTGTATCCAGTGGAAAAAAAAAAGGAATGTTTGAGGGAACAACAGGCTGGGGTGGAAACGTGGAAGGGAAGGAGAGCAGAGCGTTTCTAGCCAACCATCAAGAGGAGCCCACCACACGGCCCCTTTTAACCCCGTGGCTACCAGTCTGCTCAGTAATCCCACATGGGGCCCAGGATAATCAACGACATTCGCACAGCAATGGGAGCCACATTGCCGTCAGCGACACCGCTAAATTCGGGCCGACAACATTTGGTAAAAAGCATGCAGGGGATGCATGTTTTCACTTTGTTGGTTGCAAACTCAGCGCGCGAGTCCTTGATTCCCTCCGATCGGACGTCAAATGAAACTTCACTGAACAGCCTTGTGGGATTACACTTGGCAGTGCGACTGCGAACTTGTGTGTTTTGTGCCATTCCATGTGGCTTTGGCATCAGTAACACATAAGCATGGGCGATATTAGCATTTTAATAACTTCATAGTGCCCACTCAAATAACCATGGTCGAATTGAATCGCTCTTATGCAGTATTCCAGCTACAGGACCGAGTGAGATAAAAACAAATGATTCCATGTTTAGTATTGCATGATGAAGTAGCAGGCCAAGAGCTGTCGATGCCAACAAACCGAAGACAATAAGAAAGCAGGACACATTGTCACTGCATATCCACTGTACCTATAGAGTATTTTCACTGACTGAGTTGATCTTAAATTGGCCAGTGAACATCATAAACGGGACACAACAATGAACTTGCTATCCACTTACCACCAGCTCGGAGAAGCGGGCGTTGAGTTCGTCGGCGGGAGGCATGGGGGCACTGAACTCCAGCAGCTGCAGCGGCACGCTGTCCTTCAGGTTGATCTCTGGCGGTTCCGCACTGCCGAAGCAGCAGAGGAACCCCAGGCCTGGCCTGCTCCTCTTGCGGGGAGGCATGGTGCTCCAGCTGGGGTGGCGGAAGGCCAACTGCTATCTAGGAGGCATCTTCTGAAACAAAAGATTCATGGGGATTTATTTTAAACATGTTGAGAGCAATCAAATCATTCATAACAATAGACGAGTTCGGGGGGTACTTCCGGTGTCTGAACGTCACTTCCGGTGTCATTTACCTGCCGTGTATTTGGCTATTTTTTCAACATGTGTATTCGGTGGGAGCACACACCTACAGGGTTATTTAAAAATTGTGGTGGTAACTTGTGTGCTAATCCTCACCCAAATGCTCTCGTGCGGATCTGTGACCCACAAACGCATGATTCAATAATCAGTGCAACCCGTTACATTGTCTCATTCCTTTTGGAAGGACTAGTAGAAGCACCCAGTCTGTTGGTCCAGAAGAGCATGTGACCAGTCAGTGAGTAACTTTAAGTCGGATTGTGACTGTATTTCATCAATATTTATGTAAAATGATGATCGATGCAAGGGAGATGACAGCAACATCTAGTGGTCGGATTTTGAATTGGTGAGCATTTTGTGTTTTTTGTGAGCCACCGCGGTCCACTACGACGAGATTAAATTGAACTCATACAGACACCGGAAGTGTGTTTCATCACAGCGGGACAAAATGCCAGCCCCCTGTATTTTGCGGGTAAATTCGTCTATTAAACAAGCATAAGCTGCTTTGGTGCTATCCTACTAGCCTATGCCTGATCCTAGAAAGTGTGCAGCATTGCTGCCGATCCCTCCAAAACATGCATCACCTCTTTCCCCAGACAGGTGCTACAGAGCCCTGCCAACGAAGATGACATGAATTAAAATTATATGATGCTGTTGAACTCCACAGGCAATGTGTAACACTGAACACTCATAGTGCGTTTTTGTAGTGCACAATGTCCCCATAATATGGCACCTCTGTCATCATCAGCATCATTAACAGCCTTATTACATTTAACATTACTTTCTATTTTTTTTTTGCTTTTCTCTGGTTTATCATTAGCATTATGTTTGTTCACAGGGGTGTCCTCTGTGTCTGACCATATGTGTGTCTATTGCTTGCACATGCAAACGCAGCTAATAAAAGCTGATTCTGGACAGCATGCTTCAATATGCCCAAAATCACCCGATTCTTGATTCTCTAGAAAGAGAATAGTTGACCCTAAGATAATTAGTTCTACATTAGTGGAGCTGCAATCTGTTGAATGATTTATAAATGATCAATGATCAATTATATTTCAAGAAATCTGGATAAATTGATTAATTGGCCTTGATTGATTGTTTCATCGTTTTGTTTCTCCTCCCTAGTGTTTAATACATGTTGCTCCCAATGCCACTCGCCATCCCAGCGTCATGGCCAGTGATGCCTCAGTTACTTGTAAAAAAAGTACTCACTACTTTGTTTCAAGACTAAGTTGACTGCTTGAATTACTTTTCATCCCTTTTGTTTTGATTACATTTCAGCAGCTGCCAAGTGCCAACCCACTTTAAAAACATGAACAGGAATGTATATATGTATCTATTAAAATAGAAGGCAGTGTTTGGTGAGAGTGAAGAACAAGTGTTGGTGAGTCACGTTGTGCAACGCGAGCACAGCAGGAAAACCTCAACCACAACACTAAACTACTGTATGTGTGTGTGTGTGTGTGTGTGTGTGTGTGTGTGTGTGTGTGAGGGGGGTCATGTACTGTATATAGATATGGACACCACATCCGCACTGTAATGCAGTTTTTTTCTGGCTCCTGGGTGGCTGGCACAAAAATTACAAAACATCCCATAGTTCTCCATGGTAGATCCGAGACTGAAACAGATACAACAATGTTCTGCATTGTCTCCAGCCAGTCAATTACTTTTTTGAACCAATAATTAATTTGTCATTTATGAATACTGTTATACCTGATGGATTTTTAGCCGATTTCAAAATGGGTGTCATAGTCAAAGTCATGAGATATTTTTACAACTGAAATTAGAGAAACAGAAAAATGTTTCCTACAAGAAAAAACAAAAAGTCATTGTAGAGACAAATTGATACATTGACCGGCAGAGAATCATTTAGAAGTTTGCACCAACGACCAGATGTGTATGAACGATGCAGTCATATACACACAAGGCAAAGATCACTACGGCAGAAACCCTAACCTAGTCGATAGACAAGATCACCAACTAGTTAGTAGACTGCTTCTAGCACTACAGGTTGGAAAAAGTCGGTTTCCTTCTCGAAAACAAGGCTACACTACCATGCGTACACACATCGAACATTGATGTGACAGGAGTCAGGATGGATTAAATAACTCAATGTTATCCTAGAATCAACTAACAGAAGAGAAAACTCAGAGAAATTGCCAAATAGAGAAATATTAAGCTATAAAACAATTCAATCTATTCAATAATTGATTGACCTGCAAAATTATTTCACCAACCAACCGTAAAACAGTGTTCCATCTTAAAATTGGGTCGTTTTTAAAAAGTGTGCGTTTATTCAAAACAACACTATGAGAGATGCTCACATAGTCCAAGCAGAGCCACAAGAACAATTTATACCCTGTTGCTAAGGCTGTATAATTCTGCTAAAAAATATAATCCTGATTTGAGTTTTGAAATCTCGATTTTAGATTTGTTTCCGATTTCTTAAAAAAAAAAGACGAAATATATCAAAACTAGAAGTTTCATATTTCAAACTTTGTAAATGGTGTCCATTTTGGGAATTAAGTAGAGACACCTCACCCTTTGGTTTAGGATTAATACAATTATCAATTTATATACATTTTATATAACTTGAAAACAGACCAGCAAAATCATTATCATAATGATAATAATGATTTCAAAAATCTGGGCAATCTGGGTGTGTGGACTCTTTGCATATAGTCTGCCGATTTAGATAGACTGACATAGTCGCTGTGTGTAGATTGTTATAGGCTGATCTAGATTAACTGCACCAGATATTGTGTTCCCTCGTTATACCGTGTCCCAAGTCATCTGTGGTTTGCACCAGTTGTGGAAAGAAAAATCATAGTGACATGCCTGTGTTTCGATCATTAGCAACGGCAAAAAAACGGATTCTCATTCTAAGGACCGGTCATTTAAATTAAAGGGAAGGAAGTCCTTGGCCCGTGAGTTCCTTGACTATAATATTGAGAAACAGTCGGATGTGTGTGTGTGTGCGTCTTGTGTGTGAAAAAGAAAACGCAGGCCAAGCAGGATTTCCTTAATGGTGTGAAAGTGACAGTGCATCCTGTACAGTTCATGCACTTACTGTGTTTTTTCACAGAGCATTATGTAGAGCTGTGAATATATGACATCTAAGGATTTGGTTTTGATTCAGAAGGGCAGCAATTTGATTGTCAAACTATTAATGCATTTTTCATTCATGAATAACTCTTCAAAAATGTGTTTCTTACATAGAAATTGTTTTAAAAATTGCACATTAACAATAAGCAATAAGAGAATTTGCTTCCATTATATTTTATTATAAATGGAAATGTGGGATAAACTGCAAACCGGAACAGAACAGAGCAAAAAGTGTGGTGCTACATTATAGAGAATAGTTTCAGTTCATTCATTTGTAAATCTATTTGATTTAAGCCATAACAGTGATACAAATCATATAGATAGATATTGATTATTTCACAACCTCAGCACTATGGCTGCCATTATTGGCATAACTGTTTTCTAAGGGAATAGTGAGTGTGCTGTCCTTTTCAATAAAGGTTGTCAATATTGGCTTACCAATCAAGTTATCCATAGCATGAATAAATAAATACTACCAATGTGTAGTCACAACGTTCCATTAATGTAACATATAGAAAATAAACATTGTGATTGTACAATAATACACAACTAAAACCGCTTCTGAATGGTGTTTTACCTGTGGATTGTTTTACTTTGAAAAACAATCTTGAACTCCAGGAAGTGTGTGCCAAATGCCAATGACGTTGAAAATCATTCCGCATTTTATGGGTAGGAAAGAACTAGATTACCATTATAAAAACTTGATTGTGGAAAGTTATGGTAAAAAAATGTAAAAATGACCCACATTGTTGCACACATATTTCATATTTTAGGAATCCCCCCCACCCTCTCTCTCTCCTCAGTAGAAAGAGACCACTAACAACCACATACCAGACACATCTCGGCCCCTCAAAAAACCCTACATTAACTCCAGAGAGAATTATTGTGATTAATACCGCCTGAGTGATTTATGGATCGTCATAACAAAGCAAAAATAATAAAAACTCTGCAGACCCCCGCTCCAGAAACTGTTTATTTTAAAAGGGCTGTGAAAGTTTATGGGTGAAACTGGCTGTGGGGGGAGAAAAAAAAAGCCACAGGCTTTTACACATCCAACGTTAGCGAAGGTCAGCAGGCAACGGCGGCGTCGGCCTTTCCTGAAATCGCTGCTGCCTCGCGTGTCACCCTCTGCGCTCGCCAAGCGCGTCGGAGCTTCTCTCGCTCTGCGCTTCTAAAAATAGGACAAGACGTTGAATTCTTCATGAGCGGCAACGCGCGCACATGCCCATCGATGCGTTGGGTCCAACGGAACAGTCAGTCGCGTGGGCCTGAATAACTGGAATGTCAATTTCAATTTAGGTCGCTTCGGATGTTGAAGACGTTACGCTAGATTTTCTTTTCAAGTGGGAAAGGACTCAAACTTAAAACACTTTCAATGTTTCAAAATTACAACAATTATAATTAGAAGCACAGAAACCTGTGCTGTAGTAGTACAAAAAAATAGTACTTTTAGTTCTAGCAGTATGTGTGGAAAGCCACTATCAATGCAAGTGCTTGTAGAGTAGTAGTCTGGTGAGCCTCACACATCACGAGACGCGGGCATGGGTGACGTCACTACGGAGAACGGGGATCGTACACCCATTAATAGTAATGAAGTATTCCTGTTATGTTACCGATAGGCTAAGAAATGCACCAAAATGTAATCACTCGTTTCTTTCGTCATTTCCAACAACTCCAAACAAATTTCATCCAGATCCGTACTCAACTTTTTCAGTTATCCAGGGGACAACGAAACGCTCCGTGGCTCTGCCCCGTCGCAGGTAATAATGTTACTACACCGTTAATATTTCGCGGTTAAGAGGATAAAAAAAAAAAAAAAATAGCTCAAAGTAAAAAGCAAGATAGATTTTAATCGATCTTACAGAAGTGAAATCAAATTGTGCGACGGATGACAAACTCATGACAGATCACATAAAATAAAAACTCCAGAGACTGGCGTCACTCAAACCAATAATGATCAAAGGCAGCATCTCTGGGGTATTGTTGGCAGAGTGGTTATGGACACCGCATCCAATGGGCCCCCATTCATGTTAATGGCGCTGCGTCTACCGCAGCGTCCGCAGTGATGCGAGTTCTACTCCTTTCGTCTGCAATGTCTACCCCCAATCTCTTCATCCGAGTTTCCAACTAATCCCATCCCAAAAGAAGAAAAAAACAGCGATGACACCGGAAAAAATAACTTAAAAAAAAACATAATCTCTAAAAATCTATGGCCATATAAAGCGCTTCCAAATCGCTCAAACAAAACTCTGCCTTTACCGATTGGAAGGTAAAAGAAGCAGGGGCAGACAGCCCTAACAAGTGACAATACACCATCTACGAATAGTCAGGACTCCCCCAAGCGACCTTAACTAGAACAACACAGGATTGGCGACCCGGACGATGGATTACCCACGTTGATGCAAATTTTGTTATAATTGGAGATAGTTGCAGCCCTATTCTGCACTATTTGTCGATTAATCGGTGACTAATCGATTATAAAATTAATCGACAACTAATCTAATAATCGATAATCGGCAAAGAAGTGAATCATTGTTGTGCTGCCCAGTAGCTCAGTCGGTTAGGCAGTGCACTGGAAAGCACGCATATGCCTTAATGGCGCGGTGAGGCGGTGGTTCGAATCCCACCACCGACGTGTTTCCCGCATGTCATCTTCACCTGCTTCCACTAACCCTAATAAATAAAGCTTGAAAAAAACAGCCTGTGAAGTGAATCATTGGCTGTGTCCGAAATCGCTCCCTATCCCCCTATATAGTGCACGCCATTTTGTATGGGTGTCCGAATTCTCCATGTACCCTAGGTAGTGCACTGAAAGTATCCCACAATGCACCGCAAAAAGTAGTGAGCATCGGATGTACCCTAGACAAAGCAATATAACCCATAATGCATTGCGAGACGTTTTAAAAATGACCTAAACTTTAGGTCAAAAAATGGTGCGGCAGGACTCGGGAGTAAATAGCGACCGGCCACGGCAAATAGTTATACATGTAAGTACTTTTGGCTTTTTGTGATGATTGTTGAGTTTTATAATTTTATTTTCTATAATTATATTTTATTTTATTTAATTTTGACGGCGCCAACTAGTGTCCGAAATCTCGGCCGTTGCTGTTGAGTGCACTATAAGTGAGCGCACTATATGGGGGGTAGGGAGTACGGGATAGGGAGCAATTTCGGACACAGCCCTTGTTATTGCCGGCAGTTTTTTGCTGATATTCCATTTATCGACACAAATTAATATTAATTCATAATTTCCGAAAATATGCAACATTAAATCGGCGTAATTGAGTTTAAATCCATGAAAATATTATGGTATAAATGTTGGCGAAGAATAGCCAAATTCGACTACATTTCAAGTTGACAAGATTAAGTTCTAGTAATTGCTGATCGCTGTAAGAATTTGGGGTATTTTTAACAGAAAAATTACCCAACCGATTAATTGATTAATCGTTTCAATAATCGCCAACTAATCGACTATCAAAATAATCGTTAGTTGCAGCCCTAGTGCAGAATGAACAGCTTTACTGTGTGTATGTGCGCGTTTCAGAGGGGATGACTCGACCGGTGAGTTAGCGCTTCAGTTTGTCATTGCTTCCATTATTTCAACAAGCCTCTGTGATTTACTCCCTTAATCCATCCGGTGAAAAAGAACGAGAGCAATCCTCCTGTCTATCGTCCTGAGACGATGAGAATGTGCAAGCGCACTTTTCTATCGGCACTCGCCAAAAACAGATGCACATGTGGCCGTTGCTCATTCAACACTAGCTAAACTGGCCGCCTTCCAGTCAGTGGTCCTTACGTTCGGCAGATTATCTGGAGCACAGCACACACAAGAAGACACGCGCACACATACCCAATTTCATAAGAATGTTGACCCCATTAGCACAAGACATTAACAACTAGAAGCACTGAGAGCACAACCCTCCACCAACGCCAGGGGGGTGTAAAGAGCCGTCCGGGTAATCTCCACCTCTGGTAAAAATGTAATGAAAGTATGTCCCTCACATTTTCAGTATTTTTGTTCAGCAAACAAACATTATTTAATGTGTTTTCATGCATAGGGAGTTGAATAGTTATAGCTAGGTCTGGGCGATTCAGTTCCTGAATTCAAATGTAAATGGTCAAATTAAATGTTCCTGTTGACTAGGGTAGTCATTGTGCATAGTTTGCTTATGGATTTAGTGTAGATGCAGCAACTGTTGACTCACTATGACTTCACATGCCCTGTAATCATGGCTTGAAAACGAAATTATTTTTAAAACGTTCCATTCCGATCGGTTCAGGCAGGCCTATGTTTAACGTTTTCGTTCTTGGAACTGTTCCGCCACCAAGGTATCGGTCCTGAAGCGGTTCGGAACACAAAAATTCAGTTTGTTCTTAGAGTTCCTTATTTTGTGAAATATTAAGTTTAGATATAGTTAATACAGAATATATTTGGTGGATTTTCAAACTTCAGTGCAACTGTATTAATGATTAAAACGCCATTGCATTCCACAAGATGGAGCCCCAGATGCATGGGGCTTGATAACTGACAGGGAAGGTGGATAACATATCCTATGCCTCCCAGACATAGGTTATGTTAAAATATATGAAGAACAAAAAAAACATTTTTAACCGGTTTTGTGGATTTCATAGGGTTCCGTTTCTGTTCCAGAACAGTTGAAGAAATCTTTTTTTTTTCGCTCCTCACAAAATTCCGTAAAATTCCGTTCGTTTTCGGTTTTCGTTTTCATTCTTTGAACCGGTTCGGAGCCCTTTCGGTAATTGATAATACAAAATTTGAATCTTTAGAGTTTCCAGTATATCGATGTTAATATCTGCTCAGTTCCTGTCCGTCACAGCACTTCAGCCGTTGGGCATCTGTCGTTAAATCTGTCTATTATTTGGATTAGTAAGTCTTCCACTGGCACACAGCGAGTATGGGTCGGGTGGAGCACACCTAATGGCTAAACGCCAACCCTGGTGGCAGTCGCCATGACCCCACC
>OMKY01059133.1:7395-22518 GCA_900302395.1 Bregmaceros cantori | reverse complement strand
TTGTAACTTGAATAAATAGCCTAACCCTTTCACTGCCCACTTTTTTTTCTAAAGTTATTTTCACCCCTCCTTTTTATACAACACAATAAAAACAACAACAAAAAAAGAAGCATTGATACCAACATAGAACACACATTCATTGATACCAACATAGAACACACATGGGGAGGAGGCATGTAGGGCAGTGGGTATGGTAAACGCTGTCTGCATCTCAGTGGATGAAGGCCGAGAGGTGCCTTGTAAATCTGCAAATTAACACCAACACAAGTAAATATTCAACTCCACCTGTTGGTGTAATAACTCTGAAAGAGTCAATGAACCTTGACACTGCATATTAAAAATTACTGTGTACTATTTTTTTATAACAATACGGCACAGGTTTGCAATCTCTAGTTTAGAAGTGCTTCTAGTTTAGAAGTTTGTGGCAGTAGAAGAACCACAGGGCTACACACCTTTTCATACAGAGCAACACAAACATTTTGTGTACAGAGGGAATGTCACTGCTGGCCACAGATCAGCCTCCTTCGCTCAACACTCCACCGATCTAACCGTCTGGATCCAGGCCGCCAACCCCAGAGGCTCTGCGCTGTCCAACCCACTGACCTTCAACACTGCTGACATCTGTGAGTGGCTGCCTCCACCCAATATTTCATGAATCAGGGTTCCCACCGTAAAAAAACAAATATTATAGGAGAGGAAGACAACGAAAGCGATGGGAAGATAACTGAGTGACACCATGCATGTGGCTGAGGACAGAAGGAGAAGGAGAGAGCTGGTTGCAAAGTCCTCAGTGGTGCCAGACTACGGGAGTGATTATGCCATAAACTATGCAATATTCACAAAGTTCAGGAATCACACAGTTGACCCAAAAAGTGTGACAGATTGCAAGGTGTCGTGTACAGTGCTTGCGGCACTTGCGCCGCTTCCGGAGGCTAACCGTAGGGGGCGATACTCCCTCCGGACGAGTGGAGCCACGAGGAAGTGTAAGGCGAACGGCTATCACCTGCCTCGTAAACCAAGCGGTTGTGGTTCCTCGGCGGCAACAGGTTTAATGTTAAAAGCAATCTTTTTAATGACCTGTTTTGTGTACGCAATTTTGTGGCGTGCGTTTCTTAGCACTGTTTACTGTGATTGCAAATCGTCTAACTATAGTCTCTACTCTAACCTGATCCATCATCATTAGATCAGTTGGCCGGCCCCATCGAACCGAGTGGTTTATTGCGGTCTAAACTGTGCTGATCTAAATTATTATTATTAACGGGAACAAGCATTCATGTTTGCCTTATTCTGGCACTAGTACTGGCGTTTGTGAGAATCCAAACTAACTCTTTTATTGGGCTTAAGTAGACTTGTATACTTGTGACTTTGGCTGAGACGGGACGCAGGTCCTTGAAGCAAAGTACACAAAAATCCAGTACACCAAGCACGCACCATTAACATGCACTCATACATCCATATTGCATGTTACAGTGGTAGTTCAAATAACTACCACCATGAATCATAACACAGGGTTTAGTTTCCAATCATGGCAAATTACAATTGGTTTACAGAGATTAACAGTGTAATATGGCCTAACATAGTAAACCTAACCTGGAAGTAAGAACTCAGGGTCAGCCAGGATTCTTATACTCTATCTTATATTGATGGAGATTTGATGAGGGTTGGGGTTATGAGAGGATAGAGCAACAACCGCTGTGTTTCTGTGTGTGCAGCGCAAGCAGGTCCTCCCAGCATCCAGGACCACAGTGTGGACCCTCTGGAGATCTTCTGGAGGACCCGCTGTTTCAAGCAGGGCCGGTCTGAGGGGGCCTGTCACGTTCGACACCGCACATCACCACAGAAGGACTGGCCGCAGGTCGCTTCCCTGTATAGCTATAGCCCTATTCCAGGGCTATTCAACTACTTTGCTCAGAGGGCCACATTGTCAGAAACCTGATGGGCCAGGGGCCGGAGCAGGTGCCGGACTGCGGTTTTTAATTGCGGTTTTATTTTTTTTTTTCTTAATAACAATTAATAATTTGTACAGACACATAGCAAACATCGCAACATATTTTCAGAGGCAGGTAGCAGGTGCAGTAGCATCGAATTGCCTAACATTTTTGAGGAAGTAAAAAATATATATTAAAATCAAATCTATTTTAAATGGAAAAAAGCAGCAATATTCTCCTCCTCAAATTCTTCCAGATCCATGTTACCAAAAAAACAAGTTAGCAAATTATAATAAAGAAGTATATTAAAAAGAAAAGTAAGTTGAATAAAATAAAATGCATTTCAAAAGCATACCATATTTTCTCAATACAGCATAATAAATATATAATTGAACAACAATATTATTAACCAAATGGATATTTTGCGGTTCATTGGCTTGCTGTATAATTAACGAAGGGTTTGTATCCGTTCTTTAAAATAGAGCGCGTCAGCTCTGTGTAACGCAGACAGTCGCACGCCGGTCTTTCGTGTGGAACTATCACTAGGCGTAAAATGTGGTTGGAAGCGCAGTAAGTGACAGGGTGGCCGCGTTACGTTTGAAACGTATCCGTGAAGATAAACAGAAAGATTGCTTCCTGAATGCGACCCGCCGTCGTTAAACTTCCGGACGTGTGGGCTACTCTCGCTATCTGTCACTCTTTTAACTGTTTGAATTATTATTAAATGTTTACGGAGCCGTACACAGAGACGGAGACTAGGTGAGAGAGATAACGAGATGGAGAGAGAGAGAGAGACGGGGGCGAGGGGTGAGTTGGACACCCGACACGAGCGTCAAGTCGTCAACATATGTAAGACAGCTATAACACACACACACACAGATACGTTACGCATGGGGAATTTTTCTTAAGACAGGAGACAAGAAACTGCGATTAAAACTGCGGTTAACCTACTTTTGCGGTTTATCGTTCAGCCTAAAACGCATAGAAAGAGAAAACATTGCTGAGATTAGTTGTGTTTGCATGCATGTTCGGCATTAAGAAATGATTTAATATGACTGCGTGATTACTTAAGCACACTGATCTGCTATGAAGCAAAGCAACCTATGTACCCGTATGTGATTCAACAGGGTGTAGAGGTGTTACTATTCATCTAAAAACATGAATACGTGCATGAATGTAGCTGTTCTCTGTACTGTGAGTGGGCTGCGAGGAAACAGGACTGAACCACTTGCACAAATGTGTACGCATGTTTTCATGTGCGTCTTTGCTGTTGCCTCTACTTGATCATAATGGAATTTATTATTTTACTATCTGTATGTGTGTGTGCGCAACATTGCATGTGTTTTTGCCGAACTGTGTGGGAGTTTAGATGTTTGTATGTGCGAGTGTGCATGTGTAACTGAAGCGCTTGTGTGTGTGTGCTCCGTGTGCCGTGTGGGGGCGTGAGTTCGGCCCGAGCCAGGCTAGCGAACGGCGTGTTGCCATGGTTACCAAACGATGCCTCAATGGTGAAGTTGCACTCCAAATTGAGCACAAACGCAAGGCTGACACATACTGTTTCCTGCCGCAGCATCACAGGTTTGCTGTATTCATAAACCCGGTACCAGTGGGAGGGCGGAATCGTTTGACACCTCCAGGATTTCATTACAGTGCCATTTAATTATAAAATGATTTAATGAATCTTTTAATTTTTCAGTTATGCACTTTAGAGTTGCAACCGATTAATTGATTAATCGATTATTGAATTAATCGTCAACTAATTTGATAATCAATTAATTGGCAGTGATTGATCGTTTCTTGGTTTGGCCTGTTCTCCGCTCAAACGTGTTGAATATATGTTGTTCCCAATGCAATTTTTCCAGTGTCAAGGCCCCAATATAAGAAAGACAGCACATACGCTTGTGTGAAAGCCCAATATGTTATAATTTAGTCTGTAAGAGTAGGCTCTTTCATGCCATTACTTTAAAATGGAGATAGTGAAACAGCAAAAAAGTGCAATATTAACATTGCAAACTTTTAATAATGTTTCATAATCAGGATTAATGCTAATAGTCATTCCCGATTTTAAAGGAAAAATGAAACGATTAATCGCCAGTAAAAATGGTTGATTAATCAATTATCAAAATAATCGTTAGTTGCAGCCCTTATGCACTTCACTTATCATTAACGCTGTCTCCTGTTGTTGAATGAACAAATGAATAAAAAAATACTCTACGAGCACTCTCATTGATAATGGGTTGCCACACATACATACTAACAGTACTATGTTTTTTTTGTTTCACTACGGCGCATGTTTGCAATCTCTGAGTGCTTCTAATTCATTAAGTGGTATGTAAAATTTGGGGGGCTCGCTGTAGTTCAGTTGGTAGGGTGGCTGTTCAAACAGGGTTAAAGGCCGACAGGATCCCGACCCTTAACAATCCCCATGCCAGAGTCTCCTTTGGCAAGACATTGAACCCTAAATTGCTCCCAATGGGTCGTGGTTGAGCGCCTTTCATGGCAGCCACCACCATTGGGTTTGGCTTGAAAATACCTTGCGTTCTAGGAAAATTTGTTTCTAGGCTTTCCCATTTTAAATGCCTTTTCATCCTTTGGCAAAACTTCTATGAACACCGTTGTCACTGAAAGAGTTGAGGGGAAGAGAGAGAGGGAGAGGGAGAGAGAGGACCCATTTTCAGTTAATGCATTGCAAAAATTCGTAATATTAGTTGGGTTTCAACTAGGAGTGCAAATATTATTATTAATTGTCATTAAATTCAAATGTGCTTACTCCTGTTTCCATTTGAAAAATGCTGTTACATATTTTACTTTTTATTAATTTATTTTTTAACATGTCACAAGAACAAGAAAAAAAGGTGAATTATATTATATGTATTTACTATAATTATTTGTACATAATTTTAAATATATTTTTATTGAAAAAGAAGATATGTTTTAAAAAGATTTAGCTAATATATATTGGTTAAATTATAAATGTAACACTTTATAATTTTTGCGAAATTGTACGATTTATGATTCCACGTTTTGGTTGTTAGGTTTTTCTGATAGTGCATTTACATTATTTTAACCATTAATTGCCACAGCCACAGGAAAATTAAGTTTATTCAATGATTCAATGCACCAAGTCATTTGCATGAAAATGACATAAAATATTTTCTGTAATTCATTTTGTTTCAGTTTCATTAAAGGGCACACAACACAAATGCCTCATTATCCTGCATCCTGTAGGCGCTTGGAGGGCAGTGCACGGTCCCAAATGTTGATTAGTTTTTATTTTTGTGACAGAATCTGTAGCAGGCACAATGCAACAAGAGTGACAATCAAGGCTAAATGACTGGGAGGCTGCTTGGCCTCATTTTGCTGTCTAACACCCATTTAGCTCTGTGCTTGGCCTATTTCTCAGCGTGGGGACCGACAAACGCCTTTGCCGTCAGTCATGTCGCATACATGTGCCAATGATCTTGTCATTCTGCCTCCAGAGTGCCCTGTCCAAAGAAGGACATGTACGATTTCAGATGAAATTAAAGTCCAGATTTTCGCACTCTTTGAAACCTCGATTTTTGATTCCATCTCGACGTTCTGACGAAAGGGAAACATAAAAAAGGCAAATATCTTGAATGATCTAGTCCTTATTTTTAAGTTATTTTTTGGGTGCAAGCGCCGTTTTTCATTCTTTGAGAGAGATAATGAGCGGATTAAATCGGAAACTGGGATGAAGAGTCTGGGGGTTCTGTGTGTATGCGTGCGGCGCAGTTAAAATATCGAAAAGAACAGAAAGAAAAAGTACCTTAATAAAATATTGATTATGATAATAATAATTGAATAATGACGGAGAGAGGGAGGTGGAGAGGGAAGTTGGCGCGCTCACAGCATGGGCTCGGGCATAGGCTCACACACACACACACACACACAAACACAGACTTGATTGTTGCCTTAATATTATGTTCACACTTCACACACTCGAGGGGAGGTCGCACAGGCACACTCGCTGGGCGACGCAGGCTGCCGCTACATCCAAAAGTCGGCATGCATTCAGTGTGAAAAGGGGCCTCAGCGCGATCGCATTCAGATAGCGCTGTTCCGCGCCACGGCGCGTTTGCCGCGCGCACAATCCCGGGTTCGGACCACCTCGATGAGCAGGGCTCGTCTCGGATGATTTACCGCGGACTCTGATCGGCTTGGCGCATTCATATCAACCGGGAAACGAGTTCCATCTCGGTTGAAACGAGTTGGACCCGGGATAAACACGTTGGTTTGAATACGCCCTTAGTGTTTGATAAATAGACGTATTACTGTGTCTTAATCTTTTCCTCCCATGAACCTTACAACTAAAACCAGAAAAATCACAATTATTCTACTGCTATAATAATCTACTCAAGCAAAACAAAATCTGATTCAACAATTTCTCATATTTTAAAACCCTCTGAAGTCTGAACAAAAAAAAAAATCTCATTTAAATTCTAAATTGTACAGATCAATACAACAGTGGGTTTTCTCATGTAGTGCCAGCGACAGTATTTTTTCAAGAACAGATGGCTGTCTATTCGAGATGTTTCTCTAAATAGCCTTATTGATGCATTCTCCTCTACTGTTTGGCATTCCCTAACGCCATCACTGCCAACCAAAAAAAAAAATCACAATTTTAGAGTAAAGAGACCAATAAATAATAAATGTAGACCGTGATGGGCAGTAACGCACATATGTCGGCGTCCTCTCTCTCTCTCAGGCGTTCTGTCAGTCTCGCTCTCAGCATTCTTTTTCTCATGACTTTTTTACTGAAAGTTATTCAGTACTTTCGCTACTTAAGTAACTTTTTAATCGATTACTTTTTTATTTTTATTTGAGTAACTATTTGGATGACTACTCATTACTTTTACTTGATTTATTATTTTGCTGAGGTAACAATACTTTTACTCAAGTAATTTTTATGGCTACTCTGCCCATATCAGCTTGTAGAGTAACCCAGTGAGTCCAACAATCGTGTTTTGCCCACTCAGAAATGCACATAAAACTGTATTTTCAGACTACAGACGCTCCCCTCCCCATTTAGCTCCCCATTTCAGGATGCTGAAATTTGATCTGGCCGATGCACACGCAGCACACATTTCCTGGGCGTAGTAAATCTGATTTGGTTTGATCCAGTGTTGTCCATAAAGAGCCAACTGGCAGATATTCCCAACATTTCCAACAACTGGCTTCCTCGAAGGCAACGCAGCCCACATGCTGCAAGGCTTCACATTATGTTGAATGTTTGGATTCATCGGTAAGCCGTTTATCGTGGGTTTATTTTAACTCTGTAGGAAAAATGTGTTACCCACCGCAAAGTAGCAATCTTTTTAATATGAGCAGAGCGTGTGAATTGTGTTTAACTGTTTGGCACTAGGGGTGCAACAATTAGTCGATAATCGGTGACTAATCGATTATAAATTGCATCGACAACTAAGCCAATAATCGATAATTGTCAAAGAATGGAAACATTGTCATTCTCAGCAGTCTTGAGCTGATGTTTCCCCCATTTATCCACACAAATTTGATATTCATTCATAATTTCAGAAAATCTGGAACATTAAATGGATATTATTGATGCAAAAATACATCAAAATATTATGGTATAAATTACATGTAATACCTTTGTTGTCGGAGGATGTAACTTAATGTTTGTACATTAAATGGTAAAAAAGAGCCAAATTTGACTTTATTTCAAGTTAACAGGATTAATTTCCCATAATCGTCACTTGCTGTAAGAATTTGGAGTATCACTTCAATAATCGGCAACTAATCGACTATTAAAATAATCGCTAGTTGCAGCACTGAAATGTATCACAAAAATTGATGTGGATGAACAAAGTGTACTAGCCAATGTAGAAACTGATGGTGGTCCTTATTCCATCTGGAATCAGTCCTTCTATCTCATCTAGAAGTGGACGGTCAAATATTACAGCGGGCGTTTTGGACAGCTCAATATGTTCTGTTTTCACTTCCTTATGTTTTGGTTTGTGATCCATAACAAGAAGACTGTGACCACCAGACAACAGTAGAGAGTCTGTTCTCTCTATATCTCTATGTTGCCACCTAGTGGTAAAGATTGTTGTTGTTTTCTAGTACAACTAACTGTTAAATTACCACTACCTAGGTGAAATACATGGAATATTGTAATATCCAGCTCTATAACTCTTAATAATAATGTTTGGTTAGTAGAATTTCGGCACTCACTAGTCAGTGGTCAATAAACCAAAATATTAGTGTAACATCCTGCTCCTGTAGCTCTCCCAGAATCGGCCAAATTGTGTGAAAATCCTCCCGATGAGAAATGTTGATGTGCCCCAGAGGACAAATATGAGAATTAAACGGGCTGAGTGAAATTCAATTCGTCTGGATTTAATTGAAACTAAAACTAGTGTCTGTGTCTTCAGCCACCTCCTGGGGGTAAAATGCATTCTGGGAGGTCTGGCTCCCACACACCAGCGCTAGGCAGTGAAGCGGCCTTCTGGTTGTAGGTTAATCGATTAATCGATGATTGAAATCATCGCCAACTAATTTGATAATCCATTAATGGGCAGTGATTTATCGTTTCCTTGTTTGGCCCATTCTCCGCGCAAACGTGTTGAATATATGTTGTTCCCAATGCTAGTCTCTATTCCCAGGGTCATGGCCGCCGCCCATTTTCGTGGAGTTAGGTTGGTTGAAAAACCTCTGTTATAAATTGGTACGGACGAGTAGGCTCACATTTAACATTTCTATGCTAAAAAATGGAAATGTTAGCAATAAGTGGAGATGACAGCAAAACGATTAATATTAGAAACTTCTTATAATAATTAACATTTCATAATCATAATAATTTACACTAATTGCTCCAATCTTAAATGGAAAATGAACCTATTAATCGTCAGTTACAATGACTGATATCAGAATAATCGTTAGTTGCAGTCCTAGTTAGCACTGCTACGCACAGCAAAAACATCCTGCGTGAGAATCCCAGCCCGCCTAGGTCCTTTCAGTGTGGTTATTTTTGGGTGCAAGCACAATTTTGCATTCATATTGACCGGCTTAGTGTGAAGGAAGGGCGAGGGAGCGGGGAAAAGCAAACCTGCAGCATACTTATGCCGGAGACGGGAATCGATCTCATGGCAGCTGTGCATGCTGTGAAACTAAGCCACAGGCACAAGAACGTATGGGAATGGATGAACCACCTCAGAATCTGGAGTTATATCTAGAATTTCAGATGTCTGGTTGAGAGTTCTGTCCAGTTACGTCCATAGATCAGGGCTATTCAACTGGTGGCCTGCGGGCCACATCCGGCCCGCCAATCAATTTTTTTTCACCAGAGGCACAATTAATTTGTTGTTGAGGGTTGAGGCTAACTGAGATTCTGTTCTTTACCTCAACAGATGCACTATACATGTGTTGTAGTTTAAGTGAGCGGCTGCTGTTTATCACTATTTGTGTGTTGTTGTTGTTTCAGATGTTGCTTGTTACAAACGAGAAAGCATTGTTGCATAGAACTGAAGCCCTTTTAATGGGAAGTATGCTACTTTAAATAAAAGTTGGATGGGTGGATGGGGGGCATTGGTGGAGCATCTGCTCCGGCCCCTGGGCTTCTGACAATGCGGCCCTCGGAGCAAAATAGTTGAATAGCCCTGCCAAATTGTGGCTGCCTGGGTATAACATTGATGGGCAAGAAGCAATGTGTCCCTTTTTGAAGCCCCCTGCTCTCCCTTGGCAAGCCCCCTGATGGCTGGTAGGTGTACTAGTAGTGTTATGTAACAGGTCTGGTCGCTGGCCTTTGTGCGGCTGGTGGCTCGCCCAGGGGGTGGCGCTGCCACTGCACATGCTGGAAGCCACCGTTGCCATGGCGACCTCTGCTGCTGTCCTCACTATGTGGAGCAAAAACTGTGTTGACTGCTGCTTTGGAATGTGTGCTTGTGTGAGTGTCGTTTTCTATTTTCTACCCCAACTGCCTTCCTTCATTCGCCCACCAATCTTCCACCATTTAATATTAAATGTGGTTTGCAACCACTTCATTATAGTACATGCAAATACCCCCTGCACAAAGTCCCTGCCGCAGTGTCTCTCGCAGTCTCTGTTTCTCTCCCTCACATTCTGTCTCTCCCTTTTTGCTTTCTGCTGCATAGCACAAGTGTGTGTGTGTGTGTGTGTGTGTGTGGACCATCGCTATCTAGTTTCATTGGCTCCTCTGTGTGCAGAGTGGGTCTATATTGTACAGTATACACTGACTGCAGTACAGCACAGTACACTGTTGTATTTAGGAAAGCACTGTCCTTGCTACTTGACCTTGCTACTGATTGTGTTTTTAATTTGTTATTATTGTATTGCATATACTGCAGGATGTATATGTATACTAGGAGGTAGGCCAGTACTATTCAATGCAATCAGTGTAAATCTAATATAAAAATGCCCATTGCTTCTGCATATGTCATGGATTGCACTGAAGTGCAGAGGGAACAAATTAAACATTTAATAAAAGAAACATGTTTTGCTACTTAAATGAAAATCTAATTGCAATTGGATCCACAATGAAGACAAGCCTTCCTATGGGAGTGTTTTACAATGTGGCATGTGAGGAGTAGGTTGATGTTGAGTTTCACATGAGTACAAGTCTGTTATGGTGAAAATGATACAATGGTGCATAATGTATAATTATGGATAAAGGTGCTTTTGCCAGTTGTTTAGTTAGCGCTTTTCGATCTATGGACTTTAGGCGTGAGGTCTGGCTTTATCGGCCTTGATGGACAAATATTGGTTTCATAATGTCTAACTTGTATATTTTAAATTGACAATCTCGGCTGCTGATATTTCAGAGCGCTGTTTGAGAGTGTAGAAGGCTGAGTGTTACATTGTCTCAGGAATTCAAGCAGGCAAGGAGATGCCATGAGAGGCTGCAGCTTTCTCTGTGGTTATTTGTATTGATTTAAGTTTGGGTCACGAGAGGGTTCAGATATCTGCATTCCTCAGTGTGACTGGTGAATTTATGCGGTGCCGTTCTCGGAAAAACCATGTTTACACTGCTGGCCTTTTGTCAGTGAAAGTTGTCAGAAGGATTGGGGGATTTGGTTTCGCTAAGGGCAAACATGTCGAAAGTGGGTACTTGATACGAGCAGGTGTCTGTCTGAACATCTGGCTGAGACTTTCAGTCCAGTTTTTTTTCTTTCTAAGTTATTTTGAAGAAATAACTTATGAAAGCACCGTTTTCATTCTTTATTGAGAGAGATAGATTTTTCTGGGGGACGCGCTCTTTAACCGTTCCGCCACCGTGCGCCTCCCTGGTTGATGGATGCAGATGAATCACTAATGCAGAGCACTAAGCCTCCGACAGAAAAGTTCCCACTAACCCGCCATAGCCCACCCCTTTCATCGTGTTTTATTGAAAAGGCTAATTCAGATTGCACTTGTCCATGTGAATAATGGTCTTTTATATTGGCTCGGCTCACAGGAGCCCATGTTATCGGCTGGTCTTGGTGCCGCTGACACAAGACGTGCCGAGAATTATTAGCAGTATTTACAGAAGCGTTAGCACATGGTTATCATGTCGTATGCAAAGAGCAGATATTGCTGTCTGGCGTACAATGCTCTTTATTTCTCCTTGAAAGTCGTTTTCTCAATTAGGTTAGGTTTTTATTTATTTGATATGGACATCACATGATACATTGAACAAACCAGACATTATAAACAAATATACAGGTACAAGGAATTGAAATATCAACTGGCAATCAATTAAACATATAAAATCAATAAGTACTAAAGGAGATATAAATATATACCATTATCGATTAAAAAAAAATTGCATTTATATATCACTTTTCTACCACATAGTGGCACTCAAAGAGCTTTACAGTGACCTCTCCATCACACATTCACACACCAATGGCGGCTGCTGCCATACAAGTCGCTCGCCATGACCCATTGGGAGCAATTTGGGGTTCAGTGTCTTGCCCAAGGACACTTGAGCAAGACACTGAGACTGTCAGAGGCAGGGTTCGAACTTCAAACCACCAACCTTTTGATTTTCAACTCTCCAGTCATTGGAACGGCCTCTCTACCTACCAAGCTACAGCCACCCCAACATGTAAAAACATATTTTTTTAGAACCCAAACATGATCCTTCAAGGCATTAGCCATAATGCATCTATGCAAACATTTTTACTTTGAAAACATGCAGGCAAGGCCAGAATCCAATCCATGCAGAGTATGTGATACCTCAGTCTCATATTCACCAGTACACCGAGCGGCAACTCCTACTCAAGCAGTTCATCCAGCCTGCCTCAGAACGTTCAGAAATATAATTTAGGTTGTTTCTTAATCAGGAGGTTTTCTTAAAGAAAGGAAAAATTATCTTGATATAATCTTTCAGTTGTTGTTTGCGAAATGGCAATCATTTAATTATATGCTGCACTGTAAAATACACTTTCATTCATTCAATAGACAAGTTCATCATCTGCATTCGTAGAATTGAAATCCATTTTTGATTTTTGACTGGTGTGCAGGCCATCGGAAGTGTTGCAAACTGGAACTGGAGTGCTCTGCAATGTTAATGTAAACAGTGAGGATAAACTGGCGAGCGTTCCAGCACTTACAGCTTGAGGAAACGAATGTTTGAACCATTTTGAAGGCTGTTATTACAGAGGCGGAGCGCCAATCTTTGTCAACGACTTTTGAATACTTTTAAACAAAAAGGCCTACCGGATGTATAATATTTAATCTGCAAACCCTCTGGGCTGGTATGTGACCACACTATTGGTTTTCACGTGTCCCTTCAGAAGGATGCAAACAGTGGTGGAAAGTAATGAATTACATTTACTCACGTTACTGTTATTACTTTTTATGAGTAATTTGTAATTTGAAATGTGTCATTTTTACTTTTACTCAAGTACATTTTTACCTTGGTACTTTGTACTCATTAAATTTGAGTCCCCTCACGTTACTGATTACAAAACATATTGGTGGATGGTGAAAATTATTTTTAACTCGGGCGGAAAATTAAACTCCTGTGCAGCTTAATGTAAAAAAAAAGGCGGAGGTCTGCATTCTTGGAGGGCATTTATAGTTAAAAGCTGTAATCTGAATATTGATTAAAAAATGGGAAAAAAATTATGCTGAATTTTAATCATGACTCATGCTTTATAATTGAAAGTAACATTTACTCATTTTACTCATTATATTTTAAATGAAGTAATTTTGTACTTTTACCTGAGTACATTTTGAGATGGGTAATTTTACTTTTATTCTGAGTACAATTTAAGCAAAGTAAAGATACTTTTACTCAATTACAATTTTTCAGTACTCTTCCACCTCTGGATGCAAACTCGAAAACAATCTTGATTTCTTACTTGGAAGATTCCTTTGCGTGTGTACATACTTAACCCTCAGATGCCCAGGCCTGGAACGGGCTCTCCCTTAGGTTAGTTTACCATGTGTCAAATAACCATGGATAAAGCATATGACACAAAATCATAGCTATACACATTTTGGCTCCTTTTTTTTTTTTAGTATAGCTATCACCCAAAAACCTTGCAGAAAAAATATTGGCCTTTTTAGTGAAGTTATAGAATTAAACATGAGACAAAAAACAAAACAAAAAAACATGGAAAACGTTTTTTTTTTTTTTACCAGGTGAATTTTATGAAATCCACTGTAGATTCTAAAGTTTTGAACTTTTTATATGAAAATCATACTAGTTCGGTCTACATTTAAGTGGGGAAGATAAAAAAACAACACATATATAGATATAGATAGATAGATATAGATATATAGGTAGATAGAATATTGGTTTTTAATCATCATTAACGTTTTTCAGCATTTTCACATTATTTTTTATTTTTTTTTCCTAATTAAACATTCTTCTAAAATTCTATAAAAAATCAGTATGTATATGGTTGTGTGTGCTATGAAATATTAAAGTTTGGGAAAATTTGATCCAGTAATTTCCGAGAAACGGCTTTGAATCTAAAAAACACATTCGTTTTTTTTTCATTACCTCGTGTGTGTTGAATGAACGAATGGCCCAATCGTTTTTACAAAATCAAAGTGTACAACTTACGCGAGAAAGCTCGTGCATCTTCCAGGGGTGGTGTATCGACCCGGCTTCAGCCACTCTCGGAATATTTGTCGCCAAGTTTGCTACCGGTGATGACAAACTTTTTCTAGCCGAGCGGGGGATGTTAAAAACGGCCATCGGTCCTCCCGCTGAATGGGACATTCTGACGTCACAGCAACAACAGGAAGTGACGAGCGGCGAATGACATTTTTTCCGGTAAGAATTGACTTCTGAACTCGCTTAGCAAAGAAATAAACGCGGTAAAATGTCCGGTTAAATATTTTTAAAAGATTAAACTCAAAACTCAAGCTTTATTTGTATAGCACTTTTCATGCAGAGCAACACAAAGTGCTTTACAGAGACAGAAACATTGAACAGAACAATGTCACCCACAGCCTCCCAAATCAAACACTCGCACACACACATACAGACACACATGGAAACAAATACAGTGGGCTGATGTACCGATGACTGTAACATTGTAGTTATAAGCTAGATCAAAGAGATGTGTCTTGAGCTTTTTCTTAAAAACATCGACAGATTAATGAAAATAAGTGGTAAAAACAGCGTGGGTATGACACGGGGCCGCGTTATTGGTCATCCGAGAGATAATTCCTTATTTTCTTTTCATTTCACTTTCAAGGTCGGCTTGTTTACTCTTGCTCTTTTGTCTTTCTTTCTCATCCTGCGGGCCGCTTATCTTTGCTTAACCCTCCCAACAAGTTGATTGTTGCACCGTTTCCGGGTTCATGTGAACATCATGCACTCTGGTGTGGCTTCATTGTGCACCATTCATACCCACCAATTATACCTTACATCTCAATCATGACCATCGTTGTGGTTACCATTTCCTCCCCATTGTACTTTGCATGCCCTTCAATCTGTCATCATGCACTGTCGTCAGTATTGCTTTCTTGGTCTGACATATATAGCTGTGTGTAAATGCATATGGCATATTATTGAGGCAATATTATAAAAATGATGATACATTCATGGACATATTGGTCTTATGTTGGTGTTTTCAAAATACAGATCCTCCCTTGGTGCTACTCCACACTGCACAACTATTGCGCATCTCTCTCTCTCTCTCTCTCTCTCTCTCTCTCTCTCTCTCTCTCTCTCTCTCTCTCTCTCTCTCTCTCT
>OMKY01059120.1:0-11356 GCA_900302395.1 Bregmaceros cantori | reverse complement strand
GCTCCACTTCATTATCTCCCATGTCGCTACAGTGCACTGCTCAAAGCTTTTGGGAAATTCAAATGGTCGGTAGTTAATCTGGAGAGGCTTGAAGACACAGTCTGATTTACGATCACCGCCTATCATCATTCCAACGCGCGTGTCGCTGCGATAGTCATTAAATGTCCCACTTCGAATATTAAACCCAAGTATATTGCTGTTATTAGTGTCAAACATTCTCAATTTTAATGAAATGTTGACATCATGTCACATTAATTCTGTCCCCAGCTCAGCTCTCAACTATTATTCAGAAAATAATTTTGTTGGACAAGTATGCCTATAACCAACATTTCCATACAAGCACTTTGGGAATAGGGGATGACACGATGCAGTTAAAAAGCTGTTCTGCGACAAAGGTCGTGCAAGCAATTTGATTCTGAGTATTTATACACGTATGGGCGGGGGCCTGAACTTAGATAGTTCCTTGTATTTTCTGTTGCAAGTGAGGTGAGAATCATGAGCTTACATGCTAAGCTATTTCGCCTGCTGTCCTAAAACCTCACTCTTTTTTTCCAATGGCCTGTAAGGCTACGTCCACATGGGAACTAAATCAACATGTATCTTTGCCAAAGTGCCTTCCCGTCCACATGACATCGGCATTATAGCGTCCCCAAAACATTTTTTTTTTAAAATTCCGGCATTCAATATGGAAAGTTTTTGTATCGTCTCCAACGGAAACGCTGTGTTTTCACATATGTCACGAGTGCTCTCCTCGTTAAAAACAGTTTGTGTTACAAGTCAGTGGGGCCGGTTGGACGAACGGCTCACAACGTCCCCGGACCGCCCATCTCCACCTCTGGCACCAGTATCGTCTGCGGAGACTCCAGCGTCGCCAGCTGCCCCGCGTTCCTAATCAACAGTCCGCCCCTACTTAAGGCTGCATCCGAACCCGGAGAGATGCGGCCAAAGACTCAGATCAGGTCAGCCTACCTGACTGGGAACGTCTCAGCTCCATATATTGACGAAGTCTCGCTAGAAATCTGTTCTGCCGTTTAACGTGTATTGCTTCAATTCAATGTTGACGAGATCTCACTGGATATCTGTTCTGCTCCTGGCGCTGTGCTCATCCGGCTCCATTCTGATTGCAGCGTGACCCCCAGGAGCCTCCACCCATACCTGGTCCTGCCCCGGTGGACACTGATCATGAGATGAGTACTGTTTCTAACGACGAGCCCATCAACACCTAGATAGAACCTGTGCTTATAATATGAACGTCCTAAGGGTTCCTGTTCGATCATTGAATATAAATACAGTTTGAAATCATAAATAAAGGGTTTTTAAACCCTCTCCTCTGCCTCCTCTCTGGGAATCTAAATTGTTTGTGTTTGACCAATGACAGTTTGCTTAACATCGCTAAGTGATTGGCTCGCATTACAGCTAACAACAGCAAAGCTTGATTCTTCTAGAACTCCATTATGGTATATTCAATTGTATGTGTACTTCTTAATTAACTAACTAAAATGAATAATGACATAAATACATGAAATATTTACCCAACCTATGAGCGTATTGTTGGGCCAAGGTGGGCTCCACGGTCTTTCAAGGCCTGTTAAAGTAATGGGCCCAAAATGACTCAGTGAAAAATTGCCTCAACCGCTTCAAATTTCATCGTCTGTGAATCGCACTCATTCAGGTCTGCGCCGGAGGTCACGATATAGAGAAATGACTATCATAATTCAAGACAGTGGGTTTTGGTTGGTATGCTCCTGGCCGCTGAAATGTCTCCTAAGCTCCTCAGCTTCTGACGTGAGAGTTCTAAGCTAAGTACACCGAGGTTCAAAGCCCGGTCAATAAAATTGGGGCTGGAGCAGCATTAACCCTCACTATCCGAGCATCGCATATCCACGGCCTTTCATTTTTTCAGAATATTTGAAAAATGTGTGGGCCAGCTGCAATACCTTCTTTGGCCACAGGGCAGCGCTCAAGGCAGTCGCTTAAACATACTTAAATTTAATTCCAATCGAATTACCACAAAGTTATTGGTGTACTAAGGTGGTAAAAACACCGTTGAAATTAATGACTGTAGCCGGTTTTAGGGTCTCCCAGTCGGCTAGAAATTTCAAAAAACATTGCCCTTTCAAGATGCAATGTTTGTGTACATTGTTTGCCGCGCAATGCGTGGCCTGCCCGGGGGCTCGTCACTCAAGGCGCCGCTGGGCAGCTGTGGATAAACTGTGTCTGGAGCTTTTGGGTAGAGGCTGAAGTAAGTGATTTTTAAGAACATTTTTAAAAAATACTTATCATTGGTCTTTCGGGACAGTTATACAACGTTGGATGTGTAAAGAGTTGAAGTAAACATTTATTGACTCGTTCGGATTTGGTGCATTACCGCGCGCCGCCATCAGGGCGTCAGTCCAAAATATGGTCATACACTATTACATTGAAGGACGTTTTTTTTTTTTTTTCAAAAGTGGATTTAAACCAAATTCACCCAAGTAGTAGCCAACACATCCGTGAAGATACTGAATATTTTTTTAGAATGTTAGAAGAATATTTAGTTAGTAAAAAAAAAAGAATAATTAATAATAATACAACCAAACAAAATTGAAATAGATAAAGATGATGTTTAATTCTCTTTATTTTTTATCATCCCCAAATAAAAGTAGGATGAACTTAGCTTAGATTCATATATAAAGTTCAAAATCTCCACCAGAAGCCCTGGTTCCATAAATTTCGCATTTATCTCTTGGGGACCTTTTTTTTGGAAGTTTGAGGGGGTTATTGCACTCACAACAAATGACAAACAAATCACAAAAATATTTCAACTGTATAGGGTTGTAGCTAAGGTGGTTTGAAAAAAAGCAGCCAAAATGACTATTTTTTATAGGGTAGATCCATGGTTATTTATGGTGAGGTCACAAACGGAGGAAAAAATGCTAGGTCTCTAAGGGTTAAAGTGAGTAAATTGAATGTGTTGTGCTGGTTATTGAATCGTGCGTTTATGAGGCATAGATCCATGTTAGGAAGTTACCACCATCATTTTTTTAAATGATGCAATAGATGTGTGCTGTCCCATTAAATAGACAAGTTCAAAAATAAGTCAGAACACAGCGAGGTAACAACATTAGAAATTATATTCCGCCTAGAATTATTGCCGGAACTGCCCACCATCTATTTACATCTTCCCGTGTTTTGATTCATGTTTTTCAACTACGGTAAGTTAATTCAATATTTAATATTTGTTAGAAAGTAAATTCACATTTATGTGGGCCACTAGGGGGCAGTATTAGCACAATAATGCCAACTGCCAACAATAATGATCAATTAGGGTGGATTGCCTTTTCTCTCGTGAATGCAAAAAATGTGGACCATTTTTTGCAACTGCCTAATGTTGGACTGTCAGCTGCCTATTGTGGCATAATGAAATGTAGTGTTGACCCGTTAGACTTAGTGACACATTACCACAGTTTCCTTTTCAATCGACATTCATTAGTTTAGGGAGGAGGCAATGGCCTACATAAGGGCAATCCATCCTACTTGACGATTATTAATCATTCAATTTCCTGGTGATTAATTTCATAAACGATTAGTCGACTAATTGTGGCACCCCTAGCCTCAGCATCGGCAGCGTCCCTGGCAGAAGTCACTGATGGCGTTACGGGCACAACGCTTACAACAGAGCACCACAGAGCTCTATGGGATATTACCGGTCCTTTTGCTGGCCCACTGCGGCTTTATTTCAAGTAGATGAGGGCTCGTAAAAGGTAACAACCCGCTGCCTGAAGGTAAAACCAGCATCCCTATAGCAGGGCATTGGCACGTTTTATTGGTCAATTCCATAGCTGGCACACTATCGGTTGTGGGGGAGGCTTGATGGACATTCCACATCACAAATGAGAGAACACGCTTCAGACTAGAGAAGAGAATTCTGCGACAAGACAAGTAATTATATTCAAACACACACACACACACATGTATACGGCCACCACTAAAATGTCTGCCGCCGCCAAGCCGTGACATCACCATGGAACAGCCCTATTAGCGAGTCCTCATGCATATGCAAGAGAAGAAAATCAATATAACAATCATATATGATCAAATAATAATAATAATATAATAAATTAGTTTAACATTCTAGATGATCAAAATGTTTGCTTAATATTAATATGTGATATATTTAAAAAACAAAACAAAATAAATTAAATAATACTCAGGCCATGTAGGATGGATTGCTGTGATCTGGGCCCTTTTTTGCAACTTCATAATGTGGGACAGTGAAATGCAGTGTTGAACAGGGTTTAATAATGGAATTATTTTTAAAATGTTCCGTTCGAACGGTTCAGGCAGGTCTGTATTTAACATTTTTGTTCTCGGAACCGCTCCGCCACCAAAATATTGGTCCTGAACCGGTTCGGAAAACAAATACTTTTTTCATTCTGAAAGTTCCTTATTTTGTGCAATGTTGCGTTTAGATAATGTTTTTATACAAAAACTTCAGTGCAACTGTATTAACATGAAAACCAAGTTTAAAACGCCATTCCATTCGCTTCCTTATCTTTCCACAAGATGGAGCCCCACATGCTTGGGGCTTGATGACTGACAGTGAAATTGTACGGAAATAGACTCCCAGAGATAGGATATGCTAAAATATATAGGGAAGGAAAAAAATGTTTTTAACCGATTTTGTGGATTTCATAATGTTCCATTTCTGTTCCGGAACAGAAATCAATCTTTTTTCGTTTCCGTTTCCGCTCCTCGTAAGATTCAGTGAATTACCTTTCGTTTTCGGTTTTCGTTCCTTGAATCGGTTTGGAACATTTCAACTTAACACAATACCAAAGTTTGCCTGTACCATAGAGTCACTGACATTCATTAGTTTGGGGAGGAGCCAGAGCCAGTGGAGCTTAGGTGTCACCCATTAGGCAGTGGCCAACATTAGGGCAATCCACCCTTCATGCAATTGGGATAACTATGCTTGTTTGCGTGTGTGTGTGTGTGTGTGTGTGTGTGTGTGTGTGTGTGTGTGTGTGTGTGTGTGTGAGGTCCAATTAGTAAAACATGCAAACATGTCTCTTGACAGTTCTATATCTGGCTGGAGGAGAACTAGCTTACCCATGCATATGCCGCACACACTCAGAGGCTGAGTGCTTCACTTCACAAGCTCAGAAACGAGTGTAGTCCAGTGCACAGTCTCACGCTTAAGCGTTACCTACCAGAGTGGATTGTGGTGGCACAGGGTTATAATGTGTTCTAATCACTGCAGTGCCACAACACGTCGGTTCATGAATGGTTTGGTAAACATTGGAGTGGTGGAGGTAGGGTATAACTCATGTATATGGGTATAACCATATAATAATAACAATCACTTGCCCACTTATGTGTCTGCATTATGGAAGGCATTTTCTTAAAATTGCTCTTAAGGAAAGCATTTTCTTTATGCGGAAACGAGAAATGGGGTTGGGGAACATGTGCTGGGAATGTTTATATTCAGTGTGTGTGGTATAATAGGTAGATTCCATAAAACACATAATGGGATCTTTGTGCGAGCACATGCAATGAACTTGTGGTCTCGTCAGTGAATCTGTCATTTCATCTCATCTATCCCATAGCCTGGCTGACCGTTGGGGCACCACTGAAGACTTTGCAACCAGCTCTCTCCATCCCTCTCTGCACAGTGTCATTCAACCTGCAACTTGTCCATTCTCGGATGTTATCTTCCCATAACTTTCTCTGCTTTCCTCTCTTCCTTCCACCTGGCACTGTGCCTTGCGGGATTGTTTTTGAAAGACCTCGGGATCTCGTGACATGTACCATTTTATTATTATTTTTTTTAACTATGGTCAGTAGGTCTTCATACGATCCGATGTCCAGTGAATAGCAGATGATTTTTAGGAAGATTGAATTTGTGAGACGCACCATCAGTAGTGCCTTTGACACTACACTCCTCCCTTCCCAGAGGCGACTAGCTGCAGGGTGATTAGCGTTGAGCTTGTGTCCCGAACCCAATTATCTTGTCATACGGTAGATATGGCAGGGCACTATGCATGGCAGATGTGTCCTGTTCCCTGAACCAGGCCTAGGCTGACCGCATACCAGTGATTTGACTGCCCGACTGGTGCAAGCTCCAAACCCTGGACTTAAAAGAACTACGATTTTGATTTGCTAATAAAGGGTTGTTAAACCCTCTTTTCTGCCTCCTCTCTGGGTAACTAAATTGTTTGTACTTGACCCGTGACAGGTAGCTGTTCCAAACAGAGTTAGCATTAGCATAACAAACCCTAAAGACAAAATGTAATACAAACCCTAATCCCTAATCCCTAATTAGGGCTGCAACTTATTTATTTTAATACTTGATTTGTTGTTTGGATAACTTTTCCTTTAAAAAAATACTCTCTTACAGCGAGCAACAATTACGAGAATTGAATCTTGTCATCTTGAAATATAGTCAAATTTATACAGAGATTAAGTTACTTCCTCTGACACCAACTTGTTTATAACGTAAGATTTTCATGGATATCTTCATATTCATGTTTTTTTAATCAATCATGCCCATTTAATGTTTCATATTTTCAGAAATTATGAATTAGTATGACATTTGGTTGATTAATGGGGGCATATCAGCAGAAAACTGCCGACAACAACAGTGATTCATTTCTTTGCTGATTATCGATTATTAGATTAGTTGTCGATTAATTTTATAATCGATTAGTCACTGATTAATCGACTAATAGTTGGAGCCCTACCGACAATGCAAACTTATTAGATACAAAAATTAATTCATCCCAATATCTATTAAGAGGCTAAACGAGGGCTAGAATGAGCAGCCAGTGACAATAATAGAAACCCCAGCCACAGAGGCATTTCCAATTTCTTCTTTGTATTCCTTGTTCTGAGTGATTTGGTGTATGATGCAAAACAGGCACCTGTCTCCATGACAAGTTGTTCCATTAGGAGACACAGAATAAACTAACCTTGAAGCTTGAACCCAAAACACTTTTACATAGGGCAGATTAATACCAAGGCAAATATTAAATAAATTCACAGGTGGTGAACCTGGTGAACTTGCACCAGCAATGAATATTAAATGGCCCAGCATTGACGTTACAGACTTGAAATAAAACATGACATTAAATGAAGTGCAACATGTTGAATCAATGTATTAGAATGCAGAGAGAGAGAGAGAAAAAAAGAGCTGTAAATCAATTTTACCGCCACCTGCAGGCCTGGGGGAGAGGATGTGCAAATGTGTATTTTAAAGAGAAATGATTCACTCCATGGTACTCTACCTTAAAGACTTTTGTGGCATGACCAGGCTGCTTCTCACAGCCAACAGACACAATGCAAGTCATCCTCAGAGGAAAACACCACTGAAAAGCCAAACGGAAATATGATCTTATCGGCTTAACCGAGTTGATGCATAGCATATGTATCTTGCTGTATGCGTGCACTCACCCTGCTTACAACAGGGTGGATTGCCCTAATGTGGGCCCTTTTTTGTGACTCCCTAATGTGGGTCAGTCAGTTTCCTGATGGGGGACAGTGAAATGTATGTAGTGTTGAACAATTGAATTTAATGTTAGACACATTACCATAGTTTGCTTTTACCACAGTTTTACTGACATTCATTAGTTTAGGGAGGAGCCATAGGCACTGGAGCTTAGGTGTCCCACATTAGGCAGTGGCCCACATTAGGACAATCCACCATACTTTCTTAGGGTAACTTAGCCTTATGGACCCTAACTGGGTTGAAAATTGAAGATCACCTGAATTTTTTTATTCCTATTTTTAGATATATATTTTATTTATGTTTTCAGCGCAAGTACCATTCTTTCAGAGTTAGTGCGAAAGGGGGATGAGAGAACAGGGATGAGTGGACATGGAGTATATGACCGTGAGGGGAAGCAGCGGTCTTACCCGCTGCATCACAGGGCCAGACCCACATGTTTTTCCCCAATTTAAATCTGGGTTGTGAGATGTTGAGTGGTGAATTTGCTGTCATAGAATGAGTTAACAAAGCACTGGTGCACACCAGAGAGTGGACACATACATAGGTAATATTGGCATATGTGGGCTAAGATCAGCGAAGGACTAGCCTGGAGAGTCAGAACCAACGCATCGTCCTCGCATATCGCTAGAAACTTGCATTGGGTCTGGTAAAACCAGGGTTGGAAACTGTAAATAAAAAAAAAACATGTCAATCAAATCGTGTTATCCAGTCACAGCACAGTAGGTAGGACAAGTGGCGTGGATGCGTGACAATCAAACTCTGCCCACGTCTCACGTATCCCGTACAAACGCCCTGTCCGCGCTGATTGGTCGATTGAATCCATTCCACAGGCGAGCCTGATTTTCCCGGACCCAATGCACCCCAAGTGTCTAGCAATGTGCGTGGACGACGCGTTGCATATTTCAGTATACATTTTCGGTTACGTTTCCCTTTAAGATGGAGAAACACAGCTAATGGGGCCAAATGCAAAATAATTATTAGAGGACTTCTGTAATCTTCATATGGTCATTATACATAGATAAGACTGGAGCCTCAAGTGAGCACTGTGTGTGTATATGCAGTCCAAGTGGGATGTACAGTTGTGTTTATGTGAATGCAGCGGTAAACTGATGTATACTAATGAGGGTGCAGCATTGTGTGTGTGTGTATGTGTGACCATCTCTGCTTGTGTATTTATGCATGCCTTTTTGCATTTTTTTCTGACAGCATACTTGCACGGCATGTTAGGGATAATAAATGTGTCGCTCTGCTACAGTCGCATGTTTGTGGGTGTGTTCAAGAATGATGGCTTTTGCAAATATTACAAATATAATTTGCTGCGCTCATCCGTAGCACAGCAATGTATACATCTAGCAGCATGTGATTGTGTGTGTGTGAAGAAGATCTTGAGTTTGCGTATGCCCTTGTGCAAATAGGTTTGGGGATTACGAGACGATTCAAGTATTGAGATTACAAAAAAATGATTAATTGTGGTCACCTACAAGTTAAACTAGACCTATGCAGTTGTCCCGAATGCTAAAGGTACTGTATACCCCACAAACATGTTTGGGGCAAATTCATCCACCTGGTCAAAAATTCAACCACCTTGGGGGCGCGCGGTGGCCGAGCTAGTAGAGAGCGCGTCCGCAAGACCATATATTGGTCGAGCAGTGCTGCAGGTTCAAATCCCCTGTCCGACTCCCCCGACTCTTCATCCCACTTTCCGATTTAATCCAGTCACTATCTCTCTCAATAAATAATGAAAAATGGTGCTTGCGCCCCCCAAAAAATAACTTAAAAAAAAAACAAAAAAAAAACACTATCTTGAATTCAGCCTAGTTTCGGCTTCCAAAATCAAATCAATTCATGAACCTACCCTAAGGTAAGTTAACACACCGAAAATGTGACAAATTAATCTGCTCAAAAGTTATCACGTAACATTATTAACACAATTACACCCCTAATGCTTTGTGTTTTGGGGCTATAAATGTGCAATTTCTTTGCTGATTAATGCAATCATGACTAATGTTGTGTAAATGCGCTGCCAGTGCATACATTTCTTTACAAGTGACCACGTATAATGTCATAAAACATAGCCATTTGCATTATGCCTAAATTCACCATCATCTCACAAACAGACAGATTTGTTGATCAGATTTAAAATATGTTTAACATTAATCTAGAAGTAACTGAACATAATTTACTTTTTAGTATAAAAAACAAATAATAATGTGGCTTTAAAAATCTTACAAATGGCAATTCCTCATTCTCATTTCTCATTTCTGTAAGGAATTATGTTTGCAATGTTATGTTCCCAACTGTGTGCACATCTATAGAGCGTGAGTGATCACCTCTAAATTCACTTTGCTTTGGTACCAAAAGTTCCCACTCATCAGTCACCTCAACCTGAGGTCCACCGGTACAGAGCTCTTCGTCGTACCATGAGTTAATTCCAGAACACATGGAGAGGCCGCATTCAGCTTCTATGGCCCTCGACCGTGGACTAGTCTACTGGAGGCCCTCTGGGCCATTGAGACTGTCGATGTTTTTAAAAGGAAGCACATGACACATCTCTTTGACCTGGTTTATAATTAGCTTATAACTGCTACCGTCATCTGTATATCAGCCTATTGTATATGTGTCTGTTTGTGTATGTCTGTAGGTAAGTATGTGCCTGTTTGCTTATATTGGGAAGTTTTGAGTTTGAGTTAGGGTGACCAGACCAGACATATTCGGGACAGTCCCGAAATCTAAGCTTTTGTCCTGAATCCCAAATCTGGCTGTGCGTGTCCCGAAATTTAAACTTGTACCAAATAATTACTTTACAAGCCCAGGTTCACATCTCAAACTATTTACACAGCCCCAAATGTGCTAAGTAGCTGTGTGCTGCCCCGGCTACAATGTATCTATTTTGTTATCTTTCTGACATTCTAATTCCATTCGATTGAAACAGTAAGCGTGAACAATGACGAGCGTACATTTTCACTTTCACTGACAATAGTGGCATGGCAAATCAAGAGTATGTGTAATTTTTGGACATCTCATGTTGCCACATTCAGCAATGTTTACATTTGTAGCCCAGTTTATTGCTCTTGTAATCACATCTGATTACAAGAGCTATTATCTGCTACTAGTTAGTAGCATAGGCCTAGATGTGACAAGCTTGGAGAATGCATTTTTATATTATGCTTCAGCCTACCCACCCGTGCGTGTGCATGTGCGCGCGCACCGTCCAGAATTTCAGCCAACCTCATCTGGTCAACCCTAGTTTAAGTCAATGGTCGATCATGACAGAGGCTCGTTGGAATCGTGAGGAGCAGGGTGCGAAATACGGGGGGGTCAGGGGGGGTCCAACCCTCCCGAATGACCCACAAACCCCCCTGAAAGCCTCAAAAGCTAAATTTGAGGGGGGTCTCAAATTATGCAAAAAATAAATGTAAAAAAAAATAAAATTTATTTTTTTGTCACTAATGGTCAGTTAAATCTGTTTAAGCTCACTGTTAAAAATCCCCTAGTTCGGTATTAAAAGTATTAATGGTTCAGTCCATCCAGTAATGGTTCGGTCCACTAGGTATGACGCCCGTTTTTACGACACTTTACATCGGCACTGGTTTTCCGGATGAAGTGTGCGTCCTTGGGAGATGTGAGTACATCAAAGTTGTAAAAGTTTATATTTTTGACGCGGTTTCAGCCTGGGTTCGTATCAACCACAAATATGCGATATATATATATATATGCGATCGATATGTCGAGTTGGTGTGGGGGTTTCTCAGGACGTTAGATGAGCCGAACAGGTGGATGCGTGTCTGCACCGGGTGTGTGTGTGGGCGTGTCTGCGAGTGAGAGTGTGTGTGCGTGCGTGCTTACACGAAGGAGCGCAGTCATGTTAGG
>OMKY01059107.1:0-12040 GCA_900302395.1 Bregmaceros cantori | reverse complement strand
GTCGGATTTTTTTGTTTTGTGTGTTTTGTGTGCTCGGACCTCACCCGAGTTGGCATAGGCAACAATAAGGCACCGGAAGTGTGTTTCATCCCGGCGGGACAAAATGCAAGCCCCCTGTATTTCGTGGGTAAACTCGTCTAGAAGTTGATTTGTGGTATTGTCTTCATGGCCTGGTACGTCGACTTGCGTTGTAAAGTGTGTGAACACTGGTGCTTGAATGCTAGGGTGACATGACGGTGATGTACGGGAACGGTTCCGGTTCGTTCCGAAGGCCGCGGCCTAATAAGGAGGAGCAGGTAGGCTGACCACAATCCAGGATCATGCCTTGAAGCCCCCATTGTGACATCACTGCAGACCCTGCAGTTTTTTATTTATTTTTTATTTCCTTCCCAGCCCCATGTGTTATACCATGTAACTGGCTTTGAGTTTCCGTCTGAGTTGAGTTTAAAGGAAAATTCCAGCAAGAGGCCCGACAGCCCCTGTGGGACCGATTACAAGGAACTCGATAAACCATCCAATCGGTAGTAGCGATGGCTGGTGTGTACAAAGTTAGGATATACTTTTGTGAAATTCTAGAGAAGTCTAAAGAATGAACGAAAAACGTTATTAAACCGTTTTGTGAATTTCAGAATAATGTTTCTGTTCTGGAACAGTTGCATACCATTTATTTCTCGTTCCAGTTTCCACTGCTATAATGAAGGTGAACTTTGGACGACCGCATAATGTCCTGGTATCTCTGTCAGCAAGCGTTGATAAATGGGTAGATTCCAACAAATAGGCTTGAGTTAAAAAAAAAAAAACTCATTTGGGCTCCTGTCTCCGTTGCTTTCATAGCAGTTCAAAGTTTTTTTTTTCAGAATGTTGATCACACTCGACGACACTGTGATCCTGACTTGAAATTTGAGCCTCTTATGTGGTACACTCACTCGCCCAACCCACAACCTGCACTTCCCATAATGCACTGCTTCTGATACACATGGCTGCATAACTGACCCACTCTTACATCAGCATGTTGTCTGTCCATAGTGTCTTGTGTTGTCACATTTATGTAGCGGTGTTTACATTAGACTGCATTTCATCACATTTTGTACAATCTATCTTTACTAACACAATGTAAGAGATGATTAGTTCCTGGTTTAAGCGTCTAATTTCTTAGTACTTTTACTCTTTGAGTATATTTCGGGGCCTAAACTTTTTACGTTGACTTGAGTAGATATTTGTATCGATACTTTTACTACAATCTTTTAATTATAATTGTTTTTGTTCAAAAATGTAGCTTTTACTCAAGAAATCTGGGTACTTTTGCCATCTGTCCTTCTTTGGCACACTTGTGTCACTACACAAATATAGTGCACGAAATTTCAGTTACTTGTTTTAGTCTCAAACCGAACAGCTCCGTTTTGCATGCGGAAATGCATGCGCTAATTTGCATTCCCGACTTTGCATGCAGCGCCATCATTAGGATTTCAAATCGTATTTTGATTTGCTCCTAACTGCCTGTCTTCATCAGTGTTTTTCACCTGTGTCAGCTGAACCACTTCTGTAGTAGAAAAGTTGTAATATATAAAATCCAACCTCGTGGTACTCAAAGTGCTTCACACTGACCTCTCATTCACACACCAACAACGGCTGCCATGCAAGGCGCTCGCCACAACCCATTGAGGGCAACTTGGGGACCAGTGTTGAGCCTAAGGAGGTTTTGACATCGACACTGTCGGGGCCGGGGTTTTTGGTTTGGTTTGGTCAACCCTCCTGTCATTGTAGTGGCCGCACTTTTAATCCATGCGCCTTGTGTTGTGTTCTGTCAGGAGTACCTGAACAGATTACGGCAGATCCGCCTGCAGAACTTCAACGAGCGTCAGAAGATGAAGGCCCGTCTGAGAGGAGAGAAGGTAACTACTAACTAGTTGTAGTTGGTTGGTTAAATAGAGATTATGTTCATGTGTAGGACTTGGCTTTGTAGTTAAGAGACTCAAATGTTCAAACTAGAGCAAACCTTTTCACTCCAAGGATGCTCTTCCACTAGCCAAGCCTCCGAGCCCTTCATTTTAGGCCACCTTTTGCCTTGTGTTCTGTTCAGTGTGACAGTGACAGTTCAGACAGTCCGGAGTCCATGGAGGAGGCAGAGTCTCGTAGGAAGAA
This sequence comes from Bregmaceros cantori, assembly GCA_900302395.1. NCBI lineage: Eukaryota > Metazoa > Chordata > Actinopteri > Gadiformes > Bregmacerotidae > Bregmaceros > Bregmaceros cantori. The sequence continues at coordinate 9,898 of OMKY01059107.1, read as the reverse complement.
GATCGAGGTGATGAAAGTGAGTCCGCACGTTTAGTCATTGTTAACATTTTCACATTGCTTCGGTCACATTCACACTGGCAGTGTTTAGTCTGGAATTTTGGACTTTCCAGAATAGTCCGAAGTCAGAACTTAAGTTTTCCAATGGGATTAAACTGCGCAGCAATTGGCGATCTAGTGATGTCAAAAGCTGCTCGGACTTTAGGAAAAACGGTGCGCAGTTTGACGGGTGAGAACAGGCAACACAGCTGGACTCAACCGCGGAGTAAAGCACGGGACAAGACTGGTGCATCTTGGGTAGGATGGAAAAATGGACAAATAATGACATGTGAGCGGAGAACAAAACTTTAAAATTGGCTTTCTCCGTTACTACCCACTGATCCGCATCGCTAATGAAAACTAACTTCACGAGCCTAATGGATGTATGCATATGGTCCAGATCTTTAGATGTGAATGGGACCTTAATCTGTGATTCAGCCCACTGAACCAGCCTTGTTTTGTCCAGGCCCAGGCTAACGTCCGAGCAGCGGTTCTGAAGGAGCAGCTGGAGAAGAAAAGGAAGGAGGCCTTGGAGAGAGAGAAGAAGGCCTGGGAGGACCATGTGAGGAGTGTTTAACTACTAATTTAGAACAGTGTCCACCGTATTAGAGCAGCCAGCTTGTATATCTTAGGGTTGTCTTTAACCAATCTGATTTGTCCGCCAGCCGTGCCTGGTTGGTCCAGACCCACCAGACTGTACCTTGGATGATTTGTTGTTTTTGGCTTGCCACACTAGGTTTGTGCACATTCTGCTATAAGACGGTAGTCTATAAAATTATAATGTAAATATATGTGTATAATATATGGATGCTGCTTTATAGTTTTCTGGTTTCGATTACGATGGCCGTGCCAACGGCCAAATTTGTGCAATTCCAATTTGTTGGCCCGGTTGGTCCAGACCCACTGGACTGTCCGGTCGCGCGTGATGCGTGGACCATTCGTTGGTTCTGCCTTGCAAGTGTAAGTCGTGGCCAGTCCTCACCTGTTCTCAGGTGTGCTTGTGGGCCACGGGGTCTCCTGTTGAGAGAACGTGGGTAGTCGGCGAACCCACCACCGACGGTTGGCCCCCTCCCAACTCAGTCCTGGCCAGCCCGCTCTATTGGACCAGCCCGCACTATTAACCAAGCTAGTTCAAATTAAAGGAGAAATAATAAATTAACTGAAAAGCCATCCAGCCAACACTGGAATAAAAAGGACATCACCTTCCTATAAATTGGTAATTCTAAACAGTACCCTGCCAGACGCAAGAGATACCACCAGTAAATAGATAACAAAATCAATGAATGTAGGCGAATTACCCACCCGCCAGACGCGAGCTAAATAATTCCACCGCTAACTGAATAACGCACTCAGCGCGATAGTAACACATACACACGTACACGCATACAGAGCTCCCCTTAGCTTGGAGTGCACTGAATAATCGGGAGATACACAATTATTCATAAAACGATTGATAACGAGAAATTGTAATATATCAAGACAATAATCAACACTGTAAAAACGTCTAGAATACCTGACGACGGAATGAACGCTCGTCGAGAGCACTAGTACACCAACTTAACCCAGTTAGTTACAATACGGATTCCCGCGTCCCTATCTGACCAAGTGCTACCTCCCCGACCAACCGCCGGTGTTGAGCCGCTGTCCGGTCTTGTCCACGTGACGTGGTGGGTCCGTCCGGTCGCGAGATCGCTGCGAACCACTTTTAGTCAAACTCCGTGTAAAACAACAAAATGACGTTTCCGCTGATGACTCCCGTCTCTAGATCAGAAGACGCGGACAGTCGTCTACCGTTCACTTTCAAACTATCAGAAAACAATAAACCGCCGTGTGTTAACAAGTTGACCGTGACGCGCTCTCCTGTCGAAACCGACCGGTCGTCCACGCCGCGGGAAAAAGAGAGCCCCTCCTTCTCGCGCGCCCCCGCTCGTCCACGACTTTTTGGTGTCCGCGTTACTGACCGATCGGAAATGCTCTTTACTCCGTGAAGGAATATTATCTTTTGACAACTTCCAAGATAGTGGTTACGCACACATCTTACACAAGGCTAATCGTTAACTGGTTCCTCTGGTCTCCACATGGTTGTCAGCTGGTGTCACATGGAGTGAAGGTTGCCATGGCAGCAGTAGAAGAAGCAGCAGCAGCAGGACCTCCAGCTCCACCTCCAGGACGAGGGGACGTTCCTCCGGTGGTTCCTCACCAATCTGTGCCTGAACCCACTCCCGACACGCCACCCGTCATCTCGATGTCAGCCGCCCTGAGGATCGTACAGATGGTAAGGTGGTGTAATGGCAGCTCGGATAAGGTGTCCACGTAGAGGAGATGACCAGTCTTGACACGGGAATATGTCTAGAGGGTTCATTTATTAAGCTATGCTGGACATTAGCCGGGTATCTGCTAGCTAAGCTAAGCTATGAGCTAAAGCAGGATCAGGGCCGAACACTCACATTTCAGGAAGTATTACTGATGTATAGCCGATGGGAGGGAACATCTGATGTCGCAGCTTCTAGCCAATCGGGATAATGGAGGTGTGACTCTACAAGTTACATTTCAGTAACTGATGGTAAGGTGGTCAGATATTACATTGTACATTTTGACCTTAAGTGTGTAAGAGAATTTACTTTGACGTAAGGAGTTGTTTGTTCCTTCCATTATGATACAGCTTTAAATGTGTAAATTGTGCAACACAATTGAAACTTTCCAAAACTGACAATGCGATGGCAAATCGTATACTCGCATATTGCGTAGAAATAAAAACTCTGTGAACTGACGTCACTCAAACCAATAATTTATCTGCTACTGTATCACTTCAAGTGAAAAGTCTATTTTGACTCTGAAGCTTTGCTAGGATAATAGTGTGCTGAGTTGCTTAAGCCTGTAGCCCAAGAGACTGTTTATTCCTTAGTGCCAATCAAAGAGTGAAAGGACAACAAGAGACTTGGCCAAGTTCAGAAGTGCTCAAAGTGTTTGTGTCTCTTTACTCTCCCAGACCTCAACACAGACAGACGTTAAGCCACAGCCAGAGACCTCTGCAACTCGGGTAAATAAAAAATATGAATGGCAAAAAACTATGTGATAGCACTTTTAAAATTAAAATATTGTTAATACTAAAATCATGAATTAATCAATGATTTTTTTTTGTGAAACACTTTCTTTGCTTTGACTCGCAAGGAGCCGAAGGAAGAGATTCTCCAGCGGTTGAACCCGAACCTCAACGAACAGCCTGGCCCGGAGCAGACCAGCCCGGCCGGCCCAGGTCAGACCAACCAGGGGAATGCCGACCCGGCTTCCAGCGAAGCGCGGCCTGCATCCTGTGGGGACAGGAAGCGGTGGGAACCCGGATCTCCTCTGGTTCTGGCAGAGCAGACTCTGGAGGACAGCAGCACCACAGCTGGTACTCAACTCTTCATGTTGACCTTTGACCTGCATGACCAACCAACGATGAAAACAATCAAACCTCAGTCTACAGCAAACATTGTGCTGCTATTAAGGCACATTCACTTTTCTCGCATGGAGATAAAGCAGTGCTGTTTCGTCAGGGATATTCTCAAATTCTTTGTATTCCTGTAAAATTTGGGGAAGTATGATTCTCTAATGTCTTTTTATGCAATAGGAGTTGCAATAGGAAGTTCTGTCTCCACCTTTCCTTGGGAACAAAGTGTGCATTTTCTGGCCTCTTTAGGGTGCCATGTCTGTCTGTGCCGACCTGTTTCTATCGCTAGCCTGTGGTCACTTAACCTATATCTAGTTGAGGCCTTTCTCAGTTTGGGATCTTTGATTGTAATCTGATATTCTACTACCGTGTACTCTGTGTTTAGTTTCCCCCATACCTTTACTGGTATGGGGGTCTTGGTAGTGGCCAGCGTGAGGACCAGCTGGCTGAGGGCACTCCTCTCTATATTTTTCTCTCGGCCTTTGTAGGTTGTGATATGAGGTGGGCTCACCTGTTTTGATCTCTCTCTCTCTCTCTCTCTCTCTCTCTCTCTCTCTCTAGATAGATAGATAGATAGATCACATGTGTGTTTATATATCACATGTGTATATACCAACCCTGTTCATAGCCACTGACCTTGGTTTTCTGTCTTCCAGAGCAGACAGTGGGTGAGGTCATCAGACTTGGCTGTGGAGACGGTCCCAGGAAGGCCTGGGGTCAGACCGGCCACAGCCTCATCCTGAGGGTGCTGCAGGGGGCGGAGTCTCAGTCCACCCTGGGAGACGCGCCCACCATGCTAGATGACACGCCCACTTCTCACAGTAAGGTTCCCGAGGCTTATTTTAGGGATGTCAATAGAAATAAAAAATAAAAAGTTGACCTCTACAGAACTATTTGGCTAATGTTATATTCACTTATGTAAAACGGCTAATTCCTCTATTCCACTAAGCGGTGGTCATCGGAAAACGTTGAAAAAAAAAAGTGTCAATCAAATCGAGTCACCACACAGTAGCTGGGACAAGCGGCTGGATGCGTGACACCCAAACTCTGCCCATGTCTTGCACAGCCCATTAAAAACTCCCTCCACGTCCGCGCTGATTGGTCGATTGATTCTGTACCGACGGCGACCCTGATTTTCCCAGACCCAATGCAAGCGTCTAGCGGTGTGCGATGCATTGGTTCTGGTTCGCCAGGCAAGTTGATCGTTGGAGCGCCATTGAAGACTTGGCAACCAGCTCTCTCCATCTCTATCTGTCCTCGGCCAATCGTATGCTGTCACTCAGCCTGAAACTTGTCCACTCTTGGCTGTTATCTCCCCATCGCTTTCTCTGTCTTCCTCTCCTCCTTCCACCATGCACTGTACCTTAAAGGATCGTTTTTGAGAGTCCATGGGATCTTGTGACATGTCCGTACCATTTTAGTTTTTTGACTGTGGTTAGTGGATCTTCATACGGTCCAATGGTTTGTTTTATTCTGGCTTTCACTTCTTCATGGGTGACTTATTTATACAAGATACCGCGGAGTCTAATCACGCCATTGTTCAAATTATTCAATCGTTATTCATGGTAAGGTATGTTCCCGGCAGGTAAAACTCTGCTACCTGACGACTCATCAGAGAAGACCGTTTCTCCACACTCCCCCTTGGAGCCCGAGGTCGAAGGTCACCAGAGCTGTGCCATTGGTCATGAGACCAACGGGGATTGTGGTGCTCCAGCCAGCGGATTAGACCAGCCATTGAACAGTGCTACTGAGGTTCTGGGTCAGTAGTGGATGTTGGTCACACACTATAGGGTTTGTTAGTAGTCATTGAGCCCTTGTGCAAAATGATCTACACAATGTAGGGAATTTTTTTAAACGAACATCTTTGTGATATCAAATTCCAGTGAAAAAATCCTATGCACTCATTAGCATGACCACGGCCAAAATGCTGCTCGAATGAAATGGAAAAATGTACAAGGACTCCATGGGTGCCGACGAACCATGGAGTTCTAAGCATAACCATTCTAGGCTGAATATGACTTCCGGTGCCGTTACGTCGCTGTGTTCTAATTTATTTTTCAACTTGTCTGTTTAACAGGACAGCACACATCAAAAAATGATGGTGGTAATGTCTGCCCCGGCTATAGGGAAATTATTCGGCTATAGGGAAATTATAGCCGAATAACTCGGCTATAGGGAAATTATTTTCAGATTCACACACCAATGGCAGCAGTTGGCAGGCAAGATGCTCAACCAGCATCCACTGGCAGCAGTTTGGGGTTCAGTGTGTTTTTGTCTCCAATGCAGACCCTCCTGACCTGGAGTCAGTGGAGCTGGCCGCTTGCACCACACCACCTGCGGCAGTGTCACGGGGTGAACCCCAGTCCGCCTGGCAGCCGGCGTCTGAGCTGTGAGTCTACATCTATTATTATATATGTATAATATACTATTTTACATAACCCGATTATTGAGTTAATCATTGAAATACCTAATAAATAAATGTATGTAAGATGTGTGCTCTGTGTCAGGCCAGCAGAGGGGACCGTTGTCTCCGGAGAAAGCCAGCAGAGTGATCGGCCAGCAGGGGTCGGCACGGAGCAGATAGCAGGTGAGTGAGGAATGAAGTCGATGTTTTCTCACTACATAGTGCGCTAGTTTGTGCTTACTACAAAATGGCGCATTCCACAAAGAGTATATAAGTTACCGAGCGTACATGTAATGGAAAGTCCCTAGGTTCAGTTATGTGGATGATTAATTTGTTCTGGCTTGCCAGGTTATCAATAAGCACTGTTAATGGTAGGCTATGATGAGCATGGTCAAAAACTTCAGACCACATACCAGACTACATGATACTCCTCACTTAATGGGGAGATATCCGACTGGATTGTGTGACTATTGTCAAATAAGGCAATCGGTGCTATTACAATACTGGTGACGGTATGTGATATGACTACCAGGCTCTATGTCATGTCAGAATTGTCACTTAAATGACAGGAACAGTACATTTCACTTGCTTCTATGATGTCATACATCGCTCGTCTCTATAGAGCACCAAGCAAGCAGGAACACAGAGCAAAGATGATATGTTTTATAGGTCGATGGATAACATGCTCCAGATTCCACCCTTACTTGACAATAATCACAAAATCCATTTGGATGTCTCCCAAACGTTGTCATTGTGATGTAATATAGAGATCAATTTGGCTTTGTGTGGTTTGAGTGGTGGCTTTTTCTTAGCAGCACTTATGACGCTGTAACACTGTGAAAGGAAATTAGGTGTTTGAAAATGAGAAAGATGTGAAAAGCAGCATGCTCTGAAATTTTTTGTAAGGCCGGCGATACTGACCAGCGTAGACAATTGTTGTTTGCCTTTAAACAACAAAAGAAGAATACGATTAGCAGCGCTGCACGGAAGGTTGGGCAGGGGTTGCTGATGAGGGTAATGGATGTTGCGTGTCTCCCTGTACACACAGGTGAGATGGGTATGTATCAACTCGGCTAAGGGACCAGAAACGAACATATTTCAGAAATAATTTTCCTTCAAACACATTTTGACACCGATGGTTAAAACTCTCCCGACGCTCCCCCAGCTCCCGTCCTGTGGGCAGAGCCTTCCAGACAGCAGGCTCCGGCTCTGCTCTCCGCACAGACCTCTGCCGACGTCTCGTCCTCGCCGGCGTCGCATCCTCCCAGCCAACACCAGGCGGTGCTGGTCGGCCTGTCCACCGGGATGTTTGACTCGCACAACCCCACGGTAGGTGTCTGGAAGCGTGAAGGATGTTGGCAATAATATCTAGTATGCTGTTGGGTGGAATCCCAGAGATTCACTAGAGTGGTGGTTTCCAATAACCTCAGTTTATTGTAACCACAAAGACAAGCTTGTTCAAGATGTGTGCCTGTGTCTCCGCGGCGGCTTTCCGTCTCCCAAACGGCCGCTGCCATTAAGACCGGCGGTGCCATTTCCGAACATTCAAACCGAATGGCGTTCGGAATGTTGCGGAATTTTAAACATGGCGGACGAGTCGCTGACAGCAATTTAATGTTGTCTGCTCCCAAACGCTGCATCAGCTTGCTTAGCGCAGCGGTTAGCGTGTCCATCTTTTATGCCAACGTCCCGAGTTCGAATCCCGTCGCGAGCACTTCTTTGCGTCTTTTCTTCACGTGTAAATTGTGCTTTTTTTTTTTTTTTTTTTTTTTTTTTTTTTAGGGGTTAGGTTTAGGGGTTAGGTTTAGAGGTTCAGGTAGGGGTTAGGGTTAGGCTTTGGGCAGAAAAAATATGATCGGCAAACATGGTTTGTTAAAAGGCAAACAGATGAGTAATTTCTTATCACAACAATGCACGTTGAACACATAGAACACATTACGATCTACAAAACTTGTTTTAGTTACATAATTGCCTACGTGATGTACGTGATATTACTGAAAACAACACTTGTTAAATTCAATATCATCGGCAAAGAGGAACAAATAATACCGTCATGTAATGAGGTTCGATACGTATCCAGCATAAGACGTGAAACATGAAGACGTTGGAAAAAAGCTGTGTTTTAGGAAGTTCTCTGCTCTTCCAGATGCTGAGGACGTGCTCCCTGCCAGACCTGAGGCGTCTGTTCAGCAGCCCCCCGGCTCCACCCAGCCACGACCCCCAGCCCCCCAAACCCAGCAGCCCGCTCGACGTGGAAGACCTGGACGACAAGGCAGAGGACCAGTCTGAAGACGAGGAAGAGGAGGAGTGAGTTCTGTTATTTTTTTTGTCATGTATAAGTTTACACCCAAAACAGGAGGCTGACATTTTGTCCCGTAGTCTGACACACGCTTTAGTGTCTGTATATCTGCCTGTGTAAAGTCATCGTAGTGGACTGAAGTGGCTGAATTTGTCACACAAAACGCACACCGGATCAAAATCTGACCACTAGATGTCGATGTGTAGCCAGTTACACATCATCCACCCCGCTTCGCTCAACGTTTCACATAAATATTGATAAAATATAGTTAAAATCCGACTTGAAGTTACTCACCGATGTCGCCACATGTTCGTCTGGACCAATAGGATAGATGCTTCCACTAGTAATTCCGACATAAATGAGTAAGTGCAACGGGTTGGGCAGATTATTGAATCATGCATTTGTGGGGCACAGATCCACACTAGAACATTTGGGTGTGAAATAGCACAGCAGAAGTTACAACCATCATTTTTAGATAACACAATAGGTGTTTGCTGTCCAATTAAACAAGTTCAAAAATAATTCAGAACACAGTGACTTGATGGCATTCAGCATACAATTTTTATCGGAACTACCCACCAAACTAGTTTATAATGTCACTGCCTAGTGGGATTAAGCAGATCGATCAGGTTTTGATTTAGATTTCCAACTTGTGGGACATGTAATTTAGGCAAATTTACAAGCTATAATGGAAAAAAAGCACCTACTACCCACACGACACCAGGGCGGAAGCAACGCCGTCTGCAAAGACCAGTTAAAAAAATGAATAAAATAATTGAATTAAACGGCAGAATAAGAACAAAAGAGCTGCTATTTCTACAGTCTTGCCCAGGGGGTGAAGAGTGTCCTGAAAAACGGTCTGAGTCATTTAATGACTGTATGTTTGTTTGATTAGCTCGAACGTCGGCAGACGACTGGGTCATCTTTTGAGGCCGGAGCCTCGCACATATCAACCCAGTTTACAAGTGATCCTAACGAATAACCATGAAAAACTGTTGACGCAGGGAGAAAAAACTTAAAAAATAATAATCTTGAGTGTTATCTTTTTTAAAAAAAGTATATTTAGCCCCCATGTCTTCCTCATAGCATTCTAAACCCGTGGCGTCTTGACCTCTGGGTTGCAGATGGCCCACGGGCCTCCATTAGCGCCGGCTTGCTCTAGATACATTGTTAATGATTCTGGAAGTCGTCACTCTAGTCGTGAAGATGAGGGTGATTCCACAAACATGAACTGTTCCTAATGGTTGGACAACCATGGAGGTTGTTCTCACGTCGTTACTGTGCGAGTACAGGAAGATAATAACCAGACTATCAGCTCACCAGCGGAACACCAACAGACACAAAGGAAAAACTAGAAGGTATGATCATATGCAATGTGTGTGTGTTTTTCCAAGTTAGATGCCAAAAGGTTGAGCGCTCTTTTTTTTTTTTTTTTATCCTTTTTAGAGAGTTGGTCATAGGATTAAATCGGAAACTGGGATGTAGAGTTGGGCGGGGAGGGGGGGAATTTCAGAAAAGCCGAAAGATGGAGAGGAGAGGGGATTAGAACCCGTGGCGCAGCCCGACCTGTGGTCTGGGGGACGCACTCTAAAACCACTCTGCCACTCTGTGTTTCAAGTTATTTTTTTCGGCGTCAGCGCCATTTTTCATCTTTATTGGAAAGGATTAGTCGGAAACTGGGTTGAAGAGATCGGGGGGAGACATTGCAGACAAGTTGACGAGCGTA
>OMKY01059098.1:0-14416 GCA_900302395.1 Bregmaceros cantori | reverse complement strand
GACCGGGCCTTGCCCCGGACCCCGGGTGGTGTGTCGCCAGACGGGAGGGCGGGCGCCGGCATAAATGTATTTGAAGCGGATCTGAAGGTGTATACATGAGCAATTTGAAGCGTATCCACCTGCAATTATATTCAGGCTTTTCAGTACCACGTAAACGGGGCTATTGACAAGAGTGGCACACAGAGAAGAGTCAAGAATCTGAAAGAAAAAAAAAATATTTGTTACATTACTTGCATATGACATACCCCTGACAGGGTTTCTAAAAAATATATATTTTGAATTGATTGATTCGTTTTTGAAATGACTGTATCCAAGTTACAATAACTATTAATCTAACATCTCACCAAATCAGTAATCATTGATTAAAGTTGCTTACCTGGGATTGGCTCTGTGGCGCAGTCAGTTAATTAAGACGCTTCAGCTATACCCCGGCAGACAGCACACAGCTGTCGTGGGTTTGATTCCCGTCTCCGGCATACTATGCTGCAGGTCTGCTTCCCCACTCTACGCCCTCCTCCCTCCCCAAATCACACGAAGCTTGTCATTAAAAATGAAAAAAATATTTACAGTTTTTAAACCTTGTTTATTCATATAACACTTTTATACAGAGCAACACAAGGTACATTACAGAAACAGAACATTGAACAGTACAACATTACCCACAACCTCCCAATATAAGCAAACTGGCACACACTCACCCACAGACACACTTACAGTAGGCTGATGTACTGGTGACGGTAACATACTAGTTATAAGCCTGGTCAAAGAGACGTGTCTTTAGGTACTTTCACGCTCCAGAATGCTCCTAATGTGACTCATTTTAAATATAAAGCAATAAAACACTCAAAACATTCTATTATTTCCATGTCAGACGACAATGAGCCCCAAATATTCTACAAGTCCTCCATGGAGCCCCCACTGATGGAACAAATCTTCTCTACCTTAATATGGGATGGAATTTAATTCTGCATCCTAGATAGAGAAAGCACACACAACAACTGATCCCTTTTGGCATGTTGTTGCCAGAGAATGGGTTAAAAACATTTTTGAAAGGATATCTTGTGAAGCTTGTTGCCACTCGCCCGGCAACCCAGAACCAACAAATCGACCACGACAGTCCGATGGGTTTGGACCAACCAGGCACACAGATCAACAATCAGATTGTTGCCCAAATTTGTGCCGGCCAGTCGACGCCCTGTTAAGGGGGCCTTGTTCGAAGAGACATGGCCTCCAGACCACTTGTCCCGCATACTGCGCTGTGATGTGATAACTTCATTTGATTGGCACTTTTTTTTAGTTATTTTTTTGGCCGCAAGCACCATTTTTCGTTCCCTATTGTGAGACATAGTGACAGGAATAAACTGGGAGAAACTGGGATGAAGAGTCGGGGGGGAGACATTGCAGAAAAGCCAGACAGGGGATTTGTACCTGCGGCACTGCTCGACCTATGGTCTGGGGGGGACGCGCTCTCTACCGCTTAATCCAGACCAAGCTAGTCGCTGCGATGCGTAGACGATTCATTTTATTCTGGCTTGTTACTTCTGGCTATGTTGCACTAGAGGTGGCACCATTGCTAATACCGGCATGATTGATTGAATGGTGTCCATCTCTTTCTCTCTCTGCTTCTGTTTCTCTCTCCCACTCTCTCTCTCTCCTCCGCAGCACATGTGTTCGTTGGAGAGCGATCTGGAAAGCCAGATGGGAGAGTTTCACGTAAAGATGAAAGGTGAGTCACGGCTTGGCACGCGCCGCTGACAACGCATCACTAACTCTACGACGCTGCCACCAGATCTGATAGTTATTTTTTTCTTCTTCTCTCTGTGCTAACTTGCTCTGCTCTCTCTCTCTTTCTCTCTCTCTCTCTCTCTCTCTCTCAGGTCTGGCTGGATTCGCGAGGCTGTGTGCTGGAGACCAGTATGAGGTCTGTTATGCAGGACACACACACATTTGCAGGGTTGAGAAGTAACTACAGCTGCATGATTAATAAAAATCGGATTATTCTGTTAAGAGGATTTTTTTTAAAGAGTCATCAGATTTTGTTTGTTCAGCACACACCATTGTTTGTGCCTTAAGTCTAAAAAGTGAACATTTTTGGGGTCGGCTCTCTGGCACAGTTGGTTAGATCGCTTTGTCCAGCCCCATGCACTTGTGCCTGTGGCTTAGCCTTACAGCGCACAGAGCTGTTGTGGCATAAGTATGCTGCAGGTCTGCTTACCCGATCTCCCACCTCCCCTTCAAACTAATCCTTTTGTCAGTAGCAATGACAAAAAGGAACTTCCGGCACTTCTTTGTGCTCATAACTGTTGTCAAACTAGACGCTATTATGTTATGTTACTTATAGGCTACAGAAATGCACCAAAATGTTATCGCTCGTTCCGTGTGTCATTTCCAACAACTGTACACAATAGGGCTGTAACTAACGATTATTTGGCTAATCAGCCATTTTTACTGGCGATTAATCGGTTCATTTTTCCTTCAAAATCGTAACTATTATTAACATTAATTTTGATTAAGAAACATTATTAAAAGTTTGCAATGTTAATATTGCAAACTTTTTGCTATCTCCATTTTACAGTAATCTAGTACTCTTACAAGCTAAATTATAACATATTGGGCTTTCACGCAAGCTTACGTGTTGTCTTTATTGTATTGGGGCCTTGACACTGGAAAAATTGCATTGGGAACTACACGTCTGAGCAAAGAATTGGCCAGACCATGAAACGATTAATTGCTGCCCATTAATCGATTATCAAATGAGTTGACGATTATTTCAATAATCGATTAATAATTAATTCATCGGTTGCAGCTCTAGTACACAATTTCATTGAGATCCATGCATAACCTTTTCAGTTATCCTGCTGACAGACAAACCAACGCAACCAAATACTATTTTAACCGTTACAGCACAAACACATTATACATATATGATACACAGACACAGTGTGTATGTTTAACCTTCCTCAAGAGTTGACATCCAGACGAGAGATCTGTGGGTGCTCTAGTAATTGATAGGTTCTGTGGAATATCCTTTCTCCTGTCTGTGTGGGACCTCTTCCTTCCTTTCACCACTCCCTTCCCCTCTCTCTCTGCCGCTCTGTGTCTTCTGTGTCCCATCATCTCATCATCTCCGTCTCCCCAACAATGACTTCAAAGTTCCCTCAGTTTAATCCCAGCGCACCACCTTTTCTTCCTCCTCCCCTCACGAAGGCGTTACCGGCACATATGGGCAGAGTAGTCATAAAAATCACTTAAGTATAAATATTACTCAAGTAAAAGTAAAAAGTAGTCATCCAAATAGTTACTCAAGTAAAAGTAAAAAAAGTACTCCACAAATAAGTTACTTAAGTAGCAAAAGTACTGAGTAACGTTTAGTTTAAAAAAAAAGAGAGGGAGAGGGAGAGACCAAGAGAGAGAGAGACCAAGCGAGAGAGAGACCCAAGAGAGAGAGCGCCCGAGAGGGGGAGGGAGAGGGAGGTATGAGAGAGCTGTTTCATGCCTAACTAAAATTCCATGGGTGTGTACTGCTGTCATGTATACGCAATATGGAGAATTAAAATGAATCTTGAATTACTAGGTGAAATATTGTTTAGTCGGCGCTGTCTCTACTGACGCACCTCCTCCCGCGAGTTCTGCTCCCCTTGTCTGCTTGTCTGCGATGTCTACCCCAGTTTCCGACGAATCCTATTGAGTTGCCTTGGCACAGGTTTGCACTCTCTGAGTGCTTCTAATTAGATGTGTTGTTGATTCAATTTTATAATCGATTTGACATAGATTAGTCAACTAATCGTTGCACCCATAGTCAGTACCTTTTAAAACATAATAAGTATAAGAATGTATCTAAGTACGCTGTCAAAATGCTGAATTCTGGTCTGAAGTGGCTCTCCCCTCCCCCTCCATCCTCTCTCTCACACGTGCTTCTCTATAACATAAACTAGAGAATTTGTGACAGAAGGCGAGGGATTTCTCTTCAATGGCTTTTTCTGTTATACTTTATTACTCCCTGAGGGCAAATTCTTCCCCTGCATTCCCTTCGCCTCACGTTGTAACAAAGGACCAGAGCTGCTCCTGCTGCTGCTGCAGGAACTTCCATAATCAAGTTCATAGGAACTTCCATAATCACTGCTGCAGCATTTTGCTGATTAATATAATCCCAATTTTAAATCTAAAACATATTGATCTACCTCTCGTTTTTTGTTTTGTTTTGTTTTTTTAAGTTATTTTTTTTGGCGCAAGCACCGTTTTTTATTCTTTATTGAGAAAGATAGTGTCAGGATTAAATCGGAAACTGGGATGAAGAGTTGGGGGGAGATATTCAGAAAAGCCGGACAGGGGATTTGATCCTGCGGCACTGCTCGACCTATGTTTGTTTTTTTGTTTTTTTTTATGTTGCATTTTGTATATTCATTTTTGGTTTGTTTCTTTTGTTAAGTGGCCTTGCGTTTCTTGAAAGGTGCTGTATAAATCTTGCGTTTTAATAATAATAATAATAATAGTTATTGTTATTATTATTTTATTATTATTATTTTTATTATTATTATTATTTTATTATTATTTTATTATTATTATTGTATTATTATTTTATTATTATTATTATTGATTTTTAGATTAATAATAATAATAATAATAATAATAATAAGAAGAAGAAGAAGAATTAAAACTAATAATTAATTTGAATTAATAATGGTAATAATAACATCTATTATTATTATTATTATTACTACTTAATACTTATCATAACATAATAGTTGCTGGAATGCTGCCAAGTAATTTTAAGTAAGTGAAATGACAAATAAAAGAAAATTTGGTTATTTGAACTACAGAACCCTACAATACATTAGCTTCGTCAACCCTAACCCACTGCCTTTTAAGATCTGATCCAGTATCCAACGTACCCTGTTCAAGAGGCCGTGATTCAGTGACTTTGCTTTCGCCAAACTCAAAATCGCTGCAGTGGGAGTGAGTAATCAAGGATGGCCAGCAGAGGGCACTGTAGTGCTTTTCCCGACACAGTTTTGGAAGCTGTGTGCAAAAGCTAGCACATGTACCCAGAATACTTGAGTCCAATACATTAGTCAATATAGTTGTACAGAAACAACTTCCATCCTTCTTGTTGATTGAATTGTTAGTATTCTGTGAGTATTTTTTAAATTTCAAAGCCTCTACCTTTTGCTTTCAAAAATACTTTTTTTGTACTTGAGTAGTTGTGTATTTTTCTTCCACTCAAGTAAAAATTCTGGGCATCTCTGAGACTGTCGCAGCCTGGTTTCGAACTGTCTACTCGTTGGAACGACCGCTCTCCCAATTCAGATATAGCCAGTCCCGGGGCTACTACTGCTTTGTTGCGTTATTATGTCTGAAGTCAAATTCCATGTCTTCACGTCATCTGTGTGTAACGCAGACCTGGTATGAAGCAATTCTGTTTCTGATCCTCCCGGTCCCTGTCCAACTAGGTGTTGATGCGCTACGGCCGACAGCGCTGGCGAATGAGGGGTCGTGTGGAGGTCAGCAGCAAGCAGGTCTGGGACAGCGAGGAATACATCTTTTTACCACTCATCACCGACCTGCTGTCCATCAAGGTACTGATGTTGCCAAGTCCACATTGAACAGGAAGTTGCTATATCTGTAGCATGGGTCTAACTGACCTGGCTGTCTGAATGCCTGGCTATGTTTTGGGCTACGCAAGATAGGAGTTCATAGTAATATGCAAGACTGTGTGATTGGTTGAATGGACAAGTGTGATCCTTAAGTATGCTAAAGGTAACAGTAGCACTGCCAACTGCAGTGTAAATGGTAGTAATAGAACAATGGTATGCTCTGGTCTATGTTCCCACTGCACATACTCTTAGATTACTAGTAGTCCAAATCTTATTACTTTTACATTTCTGGCTGATGTTGTCCAGGTGACGGAGCTGAAGAGCCTGGCCAACCACGTGGTCGTAGGCAGCGTGTCCTGTGAGATGTTGGACCTGTTCTGTCCACTGCCTCAGACGCTGGCTGTCGACATCAACGACCTCGGCACCGTCAAACTCAACCTGGAGGTCACCTGGAGGTCAGTGTTCCTCATGGGTGAATATACTAATGATTTACTTGACTATACCCCCGATACAAGGAGCACAGGGGGTGTAAAGCCTTTGAAGACCTGGCAGATGACCGTGCTGGAGGATATGAAGGCACTTGGCATCGACCTCGAGGTGGCCATGGACCGTTCCCAGTGGAAGAAAGCCATATCGAGAGTGAAGTCCAACCCAGCGGCGCCTGGAAAGAGGACTCTAAACCGATGATGATGATTATATTATGTTTATATTTTGGGGGCCAACATATTCAAGATGGTTGAATGAAAGATCACCAAATTGTATTTTTTTTTTTTTTTAGTTTCTGATTGGGTGGATGGATTTGCCCCAAATTTCACAATAGTTGTTTGGTTTTAAAGGGGAAGGGTCACCATTGTGTATAAAATTGTCATAAATGTGATTGTTTTTTTGTTTTTTTTTTTGCATATAAAAAGATTTTAGACACTTTGTAATAGTCCTGTTTGGGGCTAAAATCGATGAAAATAATTAACGAAATAAGCAAATGTATTCCGTTGGAACTGCAATAATTTTAAGATCCTTCCTTGTGAAGTCCGCGACTTGCCCCACCCCACCACCACCTCTGGTTGGTGTTAGATCGCATACCTAATGGCTTTCAATGCCCTGTGATGTGCTGTGCGGGTTAGTTTACCGACTTCCCAAGGGGACCTAGTCGGCGCCACAGGCTACCTGTACTGCCGTGCTCGCTCTCGGCGAGGCGGGGGCTGGGTCCCCTTGGGACGCCGGTGCAGTGTTCGACTGGATCCGTTCGGCGGGTGATTGGAGTGTGAATGTTCGAATCTATTTCATGTGCGTTTAACACACACACACACTTGTACATGTTCTTTGCGGGGGCATAATTTCAGTCATTACCGGGCACCATTACAGGACCATAGTAAGGCGCAGACAAACGTCTCTTTCTCGCGTGACAAACAACAATTTTCACGTACATACATGCACGTGCAATATTTCCACATTGCATGCCATGTAAATACACCCAACATGCAATATCATTGAGTTTTGGTCATTGGTTGAGACTGTTGAAATTGTACTATTTCAGTACTGTATTACTTATTGTACCAGACCACCGCGTGACCTCACAAATTGGGGGATTTCAAAAAGAACAGAGTCCTGTGAGGACCTCAAAATAACCACACTACACCCAGAATACAGTTTTAAATGGTCTACTATGACTCCCCATGCTTAATATAAACACAGAAACCCTGTTGAAATAATAGTGTTAAATGGTCTACTATGATTCCCCATGGCCACTATAAACACAGAAACCCTTTTAAAATAATACAGTTTTAAATGGTCTACTGACTCCCCATGCCCATTATAAACACAGACACCCTTTTAAAATAATAGTTTTAAATGGTCTACTTTGAACCCCCCCCCCACAAAAGACGAGTATAAAGAAAAAAAAAGCCTTTAAAAACATGATTTTTGATATCCTCTTCCCTTTAAGATAAAGCATATGAATTCAGATGGCTGATTTTTTTTTCCCGTGTATGATAACACTTGGACAAAATCTTGCATGCCAACACTATCAGAGGAAGATTCACTAAGATATGTCAAGATTATTTTTATTTCTCCCAAAATTTTGACAGGAACAGCTCTTTCTAATTCTAGGACACAAAAACACCCTGTACCGATGTCTTAATTGCTACAGTAGGCCTGACTCTATTTTTCTGGGTTTTACTGATTTTACTCATCGCCCATTGCATACACTGCATACCTCTAGGTATGAATTAATGTCATCAAGACACGTGCAAAGTGATATGATTTAGCAAAAAGCGCTCTTCCTTCCTTTTTTGCTTCACTGTATTACTTTGCGGCATCAAGAAACTGCAAAAAAGTTAATGAGTATTTGAAGAATCGATCGATGATTTAGGGGAAGACTCAAACTCGGACTCTTCCTTTTTGACATGGTTTGATGCATTCAGTTGCGTGCTTTGTTTGGTTCATATGAATGATTTGTTTTCTTTCAGTGTAAAAGTCATTACATCCCCGAAACGCGGAGCATCGGGGATATTTTTCCGAGTTAGATATTCAGCACAAGCACCATTTTCTCATTTGATTGACGGCGTTGGTGTGAAAGGGGGATGAGAGACTTGGGATGAGCGAACGTGCAGTATATGACCGTGAGGGCAAGCGATCTCGCGGCGCTGCTGCGTGTGTTGTGATCCAAGCCATAGCAACGAGGCTATGTATGGGGCTGGCTTCAACCAGCAGTGTTAACCCACTGCGCCACAGGGCCAGCTCCTGGGATGTAACGTTTTTTGCCTGTGCCTCCGCCGTGGCAGAACCCTGGTGTGAACGCGTTGAATGAATCAAATTGATGTAAATTGTTCCTCTTCGTTGCAGTCCGTTTGACAAGGACGACCAGACGTCGTCGGCCAGCACCATGTCAAAGAGACTGCTGTCCAATCAGAGCCCTCCGGACACGCCTTCTATGAGGGAGCAGGTCTTCTATGTAAGCTCAACCTCACACAGACGCACCATGTTTTATTCATATAATGAAGCTTTCCATCATACACATTTGCAATAAAAATAATACAGTGTAAACCACTTATGGTGATCTCGGATATAGTGATCATCCGCTGATGGTGATCAAAAGGCTTGGGAACGGAATCACTTCCATACGAATACTGTTTAAATAATTTGGTTATAGTGATCAAGAAATCCACTTATTGTGATCATTTTTGGACATTTTATGAATGTAAACATGTGTGAGAATAATTTTAAATGTACGAGTCGTTAAATGTTGCTTATATACACATATACAGTACAAACATTACGACGATGCCACGTTCCATTAAGTTACAAGTCGGTGGCGCCGAGATAATGCGGCCACCCCATTGGTCCATACGTGGTCACAGGGTTCTACACGCAGCATTGTGAGCATAATAGGCCTAAGTTATGTCTGCGCAGAGCAGAGTACAAACTTGCACAAAGGCATGAAGATAATAGTCTACATATATTTTATATATATTTATATTCTACATTGGACATATTTTTGCCCAAATCAGCCATCTTAAACAATGTGAAACGCTAGCATGTCTGTGCTAGTGAAGAATAAGAATGCTCATGTATTACCCTGCGAACATATTAGGCTGTGAATAGAAGACTGCTCGCGGTCCATTTTTATACACACTCAAACTCGCACAGCTGTTGCCAATAAAACTCGCTGCGCTGAGGACATACTCAGCCAGTCGGAGAGTGTGACTAAAACGGGCATTTTAGAGTGAAACTGGACGGTTGAGGTGGATAATATATTGTAAAAATACTGATGCAAAAAAATTTTTTTTTTTGATTTTTTTTTTTTTTTTAACGTTCTTACTGCTGCACTAGTATTTACTTTATGATAGTTTAAACATTTATTCTGTAATTTTACATTTACTTTGATACCGTTTCCAACTTCCACTAGAATTGTGCCTTCATGAAAGTTGTTATTTAGTATTTTGCATTCGAGAGCCCAAACTCAGGGTTTAATACTTTTTCAAATGTAATTTTACTTTCTTATATTTTGCACTTCAGTTGTTATGATTTCATGAATGTTGCACTATTTTGGCCACCGGATTTTATCAGGTAGGCAATAAAAGGTTCTACTGGATTCACTTTCTAAAAAATGTTATCGGTGCAATACTAGTATTTACCATTGTCTTTAATATGAAAAGTCACTAATTTTGCTTTGGACATTCTTATCTTCATTTTAAAAATCTAAAAAATTAAAAGTAATTTTTTTCTTATTAAATTGTGATGCATTGTGATATCACATGATTTAATCTAGCCTGATGAACCAGAACCGACGAATCGTCTGATTCATTGTTTCTGGCTCACCAGGCTAGAATTAAGCGCTGTGTTTGCGTCATTTGAATTTCTCAATGTGAAAAGATATGTAAGATATATAAGATTGTGACACGTTTTGCTTTTCTTCCCCTCTCGCTCTCTCTTCCTCTGAAATGTTCCATCTTCAGACCGTAGTCCACTGCTTGCTTTGTGGCTCAGATCTTAGCTGTGGTGGTAGTAGACGTAGTTGTAGTAATAATCGTAGCAGTAGCGGACGCGGCAGTATTTGTAGTCGTAGTTCTGGTGGTGGCAGACGGGCGTATTTGGGTAGTTGTCTAGCTAGCGCTACTGCTGCTAGCAGCACCCGCTGCAGTAGCCTGTGCTACAGAGGCAGTGTGATCGCTGGTGGAGTGGATCCGGCGCGGAGCGACAGCGTTCCCAGAAGGCTTTAGCACTACAACGCTACAACTTCCCCAAGAAGCTCCGGCTCACCTGCCAAGCAATGTGGGTGTGTTGACAGTGTGGGGGATTGTTGAAGCTAGTGGAAGTTGTTGTTTTTCAAAGTGTGCTTTTTATATTCAAGTGTTTGTACTTTGTAGTTTATACTTTTAAAAATGTACTTGGAGTAAATTTCTCAGGCTGTACTTTTTACTTTACTCTAGTAGATATTTGAATATAGTAGGTATTTGAAGTACTTTGTAATGTTACTTGAGTTGTTTTTTCAATGTATTTTGCTCTTACGCTAGTATTGTAGTAATTTTCCCAGACCCAATGTACCGTCTAGCGATGGGCGATGAGTGGACGATCCGTTGATTCTGGCTCACCAGGCTAATGAATACGAGATTCTAAGCTCCTTTACTGACCTTCTGTCGTCTTGATCTCCAGTCGCTGCTGAAAAGGCAGGGTGAGCTCGACAACGGCACCGTGTGGTCCAACTCGTCTGAGTCGTCCGACGATTCGTCCAGCCCCGCGTTGGGTCACCACACCCACCGACTGGCCACCGCCCAGCTGCCGGGCGCTCACTTGCTGCAGGTTACCTGGATAAGCTAGCTATTTTTTTTTTTCTCACAAAGCCAATACCAAGTTCCGATACAAAGTAAATTAACACTTGTGTTAAAGGAAAACCTCGGTAAAAAATGTATACTGAAATATGCTCTTCTTTTTCTTTCTCAGCCAAGTCAATGCACAAGGTTTGGCTTATATTGCGATAATATCAAATACAATTCAAAATATGGTGAATACCATATACAATATTGGGGTTATCGGTAGCTGGTCTTTGAAAGGTTGTGTGAAAAAAAAAAAAAATTGAATGGTTCCTACCTTGTGGCTATATGAGAGACTAATTCACTAGGCCACCATTTATAATTCTTTTTTTTTTTTTTTAGTAATTTTTTGGGCGCAAGCTCCGTTTTTCATTCTTTATTGAGAGGCCTATGGCCTGGCGGACCCGCTCTCTAACCACTCTGCCACCGCGTGCTCCTATTTATCCAAAATTCTATATGAAACTCAACAAGTACATGCATTGCATTGTCGTCGAAACACAACTGTATCCACTACTGTCAGCTTCATATGGCGTTTTACTTCATGAGAATATTAACATATATGGGCATATCTTCAATTGACAATATGGTGATATGAAAATGAATATTGCGCTGGTTTCCTCTCTAATCTTTCCACTCAGCCTGCCTGCCTGGCTGCCGGCCGCCAGCTGTCCTTCTCTCCACGCCAGCCGAGCACCTCCACGCCGTCGCTGTCGTCCAACCAGGGCGAGGACGAGCCAGAGCAGGAGGCCGAGCAGCAGACGCTGGGCTCCAGGACCTACTCCGTGCCCAACGGACACCTGCAGGGCCCCAGTCTGCAGAGCTCCAAGTCCGAGGGCCACATCGGGGCCGCCGGAGACTGCAGCAGCAGTCGGAGCACGTGGTAAGACTCCCGGAAATTACACCTTAGGTCGGGAATTATAATCAGGGCTTTGAAGCAATATACTTTTGTTTTGGTTCGTTCCGAACAGAAACAGAATTATAACGTTCCCGGTTAAGAGTTCCACCAATAAATGAGACGGCGGCAGAGACTGGCGTAGCAGTGAACATCGAACAGACCGCGCCTTGCGGGCCACTCGGCGGAGTGGTGGGGGCTGGGTAGGAAACTAGCGCAACAGGGGACACCCAGGGGACCGGCCGCGGCGTGTTTCAACAAAAACATTGAGGAACGAAATAAAACCGGTATTAACTGGTTACCATTATTTTTAAATAAGTGTTCCTTTTCCTGAACATAAAAAAATAACGTTTCCGGTTTTGTTTCTGTTCCCTGGAAAATACAAAAAGTTCCCAGCTTTCATTCCTTGAACCGGTTCAAAGCTGTGGCGATGAAGGAAGTTTAGCCTGGCTTAGCCAGCCGCCCTGTCCACAGGCATGGAGCTGTGTCTTGTGTGAACAGGACTTCTGTAGACGTCTTACAAAAAACATGCTTATTGTCTATCAGACTAAAAGACACTTACTGGAAATGGCGCTGTGACTTTTTTTCTCACGTTCAGCTACCAACTTTGCATGCCACCAGTAGGACGGACTACAAACACAACAACGGGATGTCGACATCATTCCATTTCCACTACCGAGACAACATGGCGGCTATTTAGTAATATGGGTGGGGGCGATAATATAGTTCCTCGCTAGTTGTTGATGGTTGATTGCATGGGGTGAAGGAATCATTGTTTCAAGGACGCACTGAAATTGGTCCATAATATTGTGCATCCAGTCACTGATTTTTTTTTTTTTGTCCAGTCCTAGCGCGGGTCAGACCGTGGGAAAGGCGCGCAGCACGTCCTACCCCAGTGTCTTCTCCCCGCGCGACGCCGCACTCCCAGAGGAACGGCCCGACGACGCTCCCGAACTGTCGGAGAGCGGCGCTTCGGCAGAGAGCCTTTCCAGCCAAGACGGCAGCCACAGAGCAACTCCGCCACCATCCCGCCGCGCGGGATCCCAACTGTTGACTGCTGCCGATGCCGCAAACGCGACCGCCGCCGTCGCCAGCACTACGGCCGCATCAGACAGCTTACCAGATCTGACTTGTACAGAAGACTGTGTAGGAAAGGAAGAGACGGAAACGCAACAGAATTCAATAAGGGTGAGTCTGATTATGTCAAAGTTTCAGCTCTATATGGAGGAAAAGAAACATGTTTATTGGCGAAGATACCTAAACTCGTATCTTACCAATTTATAAAGTGGGAAATTTTTCCCAGAAAGTAGAGATCCTCTTCTATGCATTTTAAGCTATTTATATATAATTCTGTTTGACAATGTGTTTGACCTTCAAACTGAGGATTTATTGACTGAATGGCTTTTGTGTTTGGTGTTTATCCGTGCTGCTGGGGCCCCCGTCCGACAATTTAGAGTACTGATTCAGACAGTCGTCGGCTCGTGCATTAACCCTGGGGTGTCAACAGCCGTGGCGGAGGTTGGTAGCTGGGGCCTTTACATCGGTGGGGCCTTAGTTTCTTGATCTCTCTCTGGCTCTAGTCGCAAAGCGTGGCGCTTTTGCTGGATACCCCAGGGGAAATCTTAAAATTAAAAAAGGAAGTAAAAGTAGTACTACGACAGTGTGACATTCAAAAGTTTAATTGAAGGCGTAGTTTCAAAAATGTAACATATAATGAATACCTAGCCAGGGACCTGTCAATACAGATACCACCTCCAGAGTCCAGATACATGCACAGTATGAGGTTGAAGCACAGTAGAGTGCATACTTCAAGTCAAGGAGTTTCATTTTTCAATTTTGGTGAAGTATAAGCATAGTGCGAAATACGGGGGGGTCAGGGGGGGTCCAACCCCCCCGAATGACCCACGAACCCCCCTGAAAGCCCCAAAAGCTAAATTTGAGGGGGGTCTCAAATTATGCAAAAAAATAAATGTAAAAAAAAAATAAAATGTATTTTTTTGTCACTAATGGTCGGTTAAATGTGTTTAAGATTACTGTTAAAACCCCCCTAGGTAGGTATTAAAAAGTATTATGGTTCAGTCCATCCAATAATGGTTCGGTCCGCTAGGTATGACAACGCCCGCTTTTACGACTCTTTACATCGGCACTGGTTTTCCGGTAGAAGTGTGCGTCCTTGTGAGATGTGAGTACATCAAAGTTGTAAAGTTTATATATTGACGTATCAACCACAAATGTGCAATATATGCGATCGATATGTCGAGTTGGTGTGGGGGTTTCTCAGGATGAACCGAACAGGTGGATGCGTCATGCGTCTCTGCATGTGGCATGATGGAGCCGGCATGGTGTGTCTGCACCGGGTGTGTGTGTGTGCGTGTCTGCGAGTGAGAGTGTGTGTGCGTGCGTGCTTACACGAAGGAGCGCAGTCATGTTAGGACAGGTGGATGTGTGCGTGCTCGGATGTATGTGTGTGTGCATGTCTGCGGGTGGCCATGCGGGTGTGAGCAGAGATATAGCGAGTGTGCGATCTGCTTGGACTAATAGCGTGCAAGTGTGTCGGTGTGCGTGTGTGTATGTGTGTGCGTAGTAGTGCGCCGCTATATGTATGCGTGTGTGTGGAAGGC